>JAVIAB010000091.1:56994671-57159671 GCA_032433765.1 Megaustenia siamemsis
ACGGCATATAACGACGGCACACAACGACGGTACACAACGACGGCACACAACGACGGCATACAACGACGGCATATAACGACGGCACACAACGACGGCATACAACGACGGCATACAACGACGGCATATAACGACGGCATATAACGACGGCACACAACGACGGTACACAACGACGGCACACAACGACGGTACACAACGACGGTACACAACGACGGCATATAACGACGGCACACAACGACGGCATACAACGACGGCATATAACGACGGCACAAAACGACGGCACACAACGACGGTACACAACGACGGCATATAACGACGGCACACAACGACGGCATACAACGACGGCATATAACGACGGCATACAACGACGGCATATAACGACGGCACACAACGACGGCATACAACGACGGCATATAACGACGGCACACAACGACGGCACACAACGACGGCACACAACGACGGCACACAACGACGGCATATAACGACGGCACACAACGACGGTACACAACGACGGCACACATCGACGGCACACAACGACGGTACACAACGACGGCACACAACGACGGCACACAACGACGGTACACAACGACGGCATATAACGACGGCACACAACGACGGCATACAACGACGGCATACAACGACGGCATACAACGACGGCACACAACGACGGCACACAACGACGGCATATAACGACGGCACACAACGACGGCATACAACGACGGCATACAACGACGGCATATAACGACGGCACACAACGACGGCATACAACGACGGCATACAACGACGGCATATAACGACGGCACACAACGACGGCACACAACGACGGCATACAACGACGGCACACAACGACGGCATACAACGACGGCATATAACGACGGCACACAACGACGGCATACAACGACGGCATATAACGACGGCACACAACGACGGCATACAACTGCGGCATACAACGACGGCATACAACTGCGGCATACAACGACGGCATACAACTGCGGCATACAACGACGGCATACAACTGCGGCATATAACGACGGCATACAACGACGGCATACAACTGCGGCATACAACGACGGCATACAACGACGGCATATAACGACGGCACACAACGACGGCACACAACGACGGCATACAACGACGGCATATAACTACGGCATATAACGACGGCACACAACGACGGCATACAACGACGGCATACAACGACGGCATACAACGACGGCATATAACGACGGCACACAACGACGGCATACAACGACGGCATACAACGGCGGCATATAACGACGGCACACAACGACGGCACACAACGACGGTATATAACGACGGCATATAACGACGGCATATAACGACGGCATACAACAACGGCATACAACGACGGCATATAACGACGGCATACAACCACGGCACACAACGACGGCATATAACGACGGCATATAACGACGGCATATAACGACGGCATATAACGACGGCATACAACGACGGCACACAACGACGGCATATAACGACGGTATATAACGACGGCATACAACGACGGCACACAACGACGGCATATAACGACGGTATATAACTTCGGTATAGCTATTGTGGAGAGTTTCGTTGAACCCTGTAGCCTTGGCAATCTTAAAAAAAAATCTCAACTTCTTGGAAATAACCGTATCCTGTTGATGAGGAAGTGAGTGCACTAAGCAATCAGTCGCCAAGGCTCCCATCTCATTATGTGAATGCGATACGCGTGTCGTGTATTTACAAACAGAACAAAACCCGTCGTTCATGCAAGCGCAGGAACGAGTCATAACCTTGTGGAAAGGTCACATTATCGTTTTGTCAGGACACGAGAAAGTCGGAGTGTATATACGTCACAGCACTGGAGGACGGAGCGAGGGCTGAAACATACGTAGGGCAGGAGTAATCTAAACGCAAATGTGAAGTGTCTAAGCTCAGGCGCAATCTCTGGATGGAGAGAATTAACTTCTATTTCTGAATGTAGTTTGCTTATACTGCGGGGGCTATATGTGAGACGAACATGTTGTAGCTAGTATAAGGAAAACTTCATCTTCTTTCCTTCCTCATGTGCCTTTCAGCGTTGAGGAGAGATATAATTTGCGGTCTTTTGCTCTTCTGTTCGTCACTGCTGTTTTTATGTTTCTTAGTGCTTAATATTCCGTCGATCCATCTTTTTCGTGGTCGATCCTTGGGTCTCGTGTTCTCGCAACGTTTTTTGAGGGCTCGTTCTGTTGTGCTTTGATCACTGCCTTATCACGTAACCAAACCATTTATCTGTTGTTTTATAAGGAAAACAAGTGGATTATTTAATACTCTCTAAATCCGGAAATAAATCCAGAATTATTTGACTGCTTTGAACAGAGTTATCTTACTTGGCTTGTAAAGCATCTAATGTCGTTAGGTCCAAATTTCTGTTTACATTTTGTTTCTAATTAAAACTGGTCAAAATGAGAAGTGGATAACCCAGACAAGAACACCGTGCAATGAGTTCACGAAGATTAATACAAGAAATATAGAGTTAATATCGTTAGTCGTAATACACTGAGGGATATAACGAGCAAGTTATCTAGAGTTAATATCGTTAGTCGTAATACACTGAGGGATATAACGAGCAAGTTATCTAGAGTTAATGTTCTTAGTCCTAATACACTGAGGGATGTAATGAGCAGGTGATCTCAGCATTTATAGATTTGTTCAACTTGCAATGAAAATAATGATGATGGCTAACTAACTTCTCAAAACGTAAATTAAATTAAACACAGAATGTTGCCCAACATGGAAAATTTTTTTTTTTTTGTATATGGGGTAATGGGATATATTCCTCTTTGGACGTACATTTACTATCAAGTGCCATGTTTATTTACCAGGAAAAATATTTTATTTCTGAATAAATAATTCTTTTATCCTCACCAGTGATCAGTGGTTGCTCACTGGTTAGTTCACTGGACTCTTAAAAAATTGGGTTTCACCGATTCTAAGTTCCCCCAGCCTTAGATGGGTATGAGATCTTTTGGCGAAAAGTAGGACATCTTCCAATCATCAGAATCCAGCGTCCGAAGTGTTATTTCCTGTAAGGGAGTTTGGGAAAGTAGGACATCAGTAGTGATAGTGGCTGTGAACCCACCCCAAAAGTGGAATAACATGCACCGAAAGACAATAGATTTGGCACCGAAACCGCACGAAACATGCACCAAAAACCCGTGCCAAAGTCCGATAATCGGCTTATTATCTCGGTGGTCGTGATCGGTAATCGGCTTATCTCGTGGTGTGCGTTGGTGCGTGACGATCGGTGGTCGTGGTGTGCGTTGGTGCGTGACGGCTTATCTCGTGGTGTGTGCGTGGCGGTGATCGGTGCGTCGCTAGCTCGCCGGTTATCGGACAGCGGTTCTAAAATCGGGCGACAGCGGTTCTAAAAGGGGGCGACAGCGGTTCTAAAAGGGGGGATGGCGGGTCGTCGCCGGCTATCTCGCGGGTCGGATGGCGGGTCGTCGCGTGGCGTGCGGGTGGGGAAAGGTGCCTTTATTGGTTATCATCATGTGTGGGTCAACAGGAGGCGACGTGTAAAAAATGCTGACAAGCAATTATTAGTATCGTTAGCGTCATGTACCAGATTATAGCGATTTTTTTTCTCTCTTCTCTCTCTCTCTCTCTCTCTCTCTCTCTCTCTCTCTCTATTGCATATCCAAGCTAACTCAAGTCAAATAAAAAATCATCAGCATGTGCCTCAACACTATTAGCATGTGCCTCAACATCAACCTTCATATCCTATCATCATCTTGTGCCACCCTCAACACTATCATCATGTGCCTCAACACTATCATCATGTGCCTCAACACTATCATCATGTGCCTCAACACTATCATCATGTGCCTCAACACTATCAGCCTGTGCCACAACACTATCATCATGTGCCACCCTCATCATCAACCTTCATATCATCATCATGTGCCTCAACACTATCAGCATGTGCCACAACACTATCATCATGTGCCACCCTCAACATCAACCTTCATATCATCATCATCATGTGCCTCAACATCACCCTTCATGGCCTATCATCAAGCCACACAAAGTATCAACCATCTCTCTCTCTCTCTCTCTCACACATTCATGGTAAACCAAAGCAAAATTCGTTCTATATTTCTCACAGCTTTATTATTACAACAAATATACAACACATATATATATATTACTGCCCGGTTGTTGATAATTTTAAGCGTCTGGACGGGCCCCTCGAAGCCGAAGTATCCACGGGGCGAGCAAACGATAAATGATACGGTCGTTTACGTGCTGTCTCGATGAAAAAGGCATGAGAATTCTGTTAAGTTTTGCGCCACGACACTTAAGAAGTATATAATAAACACAATATAGACCGCACGTGTTGCTAAACAAATCTTGCAACACCCGCGGGTTGTAGACGAATGGAACGTGTGAGTTTTGCTCTATAAAGTTTAAAATATCCACGTGTCTGGGAGGCAAACCGTAGGAATCGAAATACTCAATTCGCAGAGTCCGTTGTAAAATAGGGCCACCCAATGCTCTCCGGGTTCGTCGGCAGGGTCGGTGTTTATGACAAAGGCCGCGGTCGCCGTTGGGTCGATGCTCGGCGGTAAGTGGTTTCGTGGAATGACACTAACAAGGGAACAACGTCGAACGAAAATATCCGACATCAAAAGGTTGTAAATCTCCCTCGTGTTCATATTCTTCTTCTTCTTTCTCTCTCAAACGGTGAAGTCTGTTAGAATCTGCCTTGTCTTGGACACCTCGAGCACCGAGTCCAACTCGGCGTAGACGATAACTTGTAGGGGAGTAGTTGTGGGAGTGACAAACTTGAGTTCTATCGACAAGGGTCCGCTTGTGGCTAGCTCAAAATGGGAGCCGTCCAGTAGGCTGGACGAGAGGTCAAAACCAAATAGGCAGTATCCGTCCTTGAATTCTCTATAATCAACGTTATTCCCAGCGTTATACCAATCAGACCCATGGCCAGATTTGTGCCGAAGAAAGCTCTCGCGTATTGATTTCGTTCAAAGTCCATAGTTAGAGGCTTTCCCGAGATACATTTCCCGTCGACCGTCAGGTTCATATAAATCAGACCAAAGTGTTGAAAATTGAACGGGTTTGCTGTGTAAACACCATTAAAAGCACTGGCCGTAATCAGACCTATCACTATACGGGTCGGTGTTTGAGACAAAAATAAATTGTCTTGACTGTGGGAAAGCATCCCGCTAGCGATGGAAAATGTCTTGATGGTAACCCTCTTGATCGGGTACCGCGCATTCCCGCTTAAGAGAGCCTTTTCGTGGGCCAGAGAAATCGCGGGGTTTAGCTTAGCTTTCCTGACCACGAGCGCGGCGTAGGTGATAACACTCTTATAACCCACAGAGCTATCGTGAGCCGCGAGGCTGAACACATCCTTCGAGGGCGTGAGTTTTATCTTTACATCGACTCTGTTTAACATGTAACGATCCTGCACAAAGACATCAGAGTGCAAACGACCCATCATTTCAACCTCTTTACTACCCAAAGTCAAATCGCGCCGTGTTTTAAAACCCTCATTTTCTTTCAAATCGTCATGGTGGCCAGCTGTGTCTTTGTAGAACAGAGCGGCCGTCAAGTATCCCGTTTTCGCATCCTCTCCGTAATTTAGCGTGGCCTCAAACACCGCTCTAAAAGGATAGGTATTCTCCGACGGTGTAACCAACGTGTCGCTTAGCGATACGTCGACTTGTGAAAATAGACTGTGAAGATAATTGTTGACCGGTCCTACCTCAGCATCGACTGGTACACTATCACCATTCGGGAGGGTGATCTTGACCCGCAGATGTAAAAACATGTTGAAAAGATCTAGATGTTCCTCGCTGTTTCCAGAAATGAAAAACTCTATCGGTGCGCTATGCGACAAAGCTGCGATCGGACGAATTTCAATAAACTGGCCAGAGTCTAGAGATGTCTGTGTGGGTGGAACGCTAAATAAATCCAAACCAGAGTGAAGACATTCGCACGATTTGGGGTGAATGAGGGACATTATTAGTCGAAAATATCCTTTGCCACCCTCGTCTTCGTCTTCTTCCCTCTGTTGTGCACCGAATGAAGGGGGAACCGTCCAGCTGTCGGTTTTATCCTCTTCGTAACGGGTTCTCCTGGTGGAGGTAGCGTAATAACTCGCTTTCTGCTTTGACGTAAACCACTTCCTGATTGGTTGTTATCACGCAGGTGGTCTACGGCCCCGTGTAGCAACCGCTGACCGGCCTCCTTAGCTCGTTCTTTGAAAGCTTCACCGACATTTTTCCCGGCCAATGCGTCCTGTGCGACCTGCAGACCGGTCCCCAAGCCTTCTCTGAGCAAGGCCTTACCGCCGGTTTTTAACCAGTGTAAAATAGCCCTCCCGATTCCACCAAAGAAACTACCGATTCCTCGACCGCTCTGACTTCGACCTCCTATAAACACGGGCATCCCATCGCCCGCCTGACAACAGTAAAAGTCTTCGTATAACTCAACATCTCTATGAAGGGGAGTGTGTTTCACCATTATACCAGCTCGAGATGCTTCTTGACTCGAAAGTGTACCGTTAGCACCGACGTCCCGCTGGTGAATGGAATGGTTTTTCCGTGTTCGTTGGCTAAAAGGATCTCGACGGTATCGAAGGAAAATCGACTCAGGGGTAGGTAGTGAGGCTTATCGTAGATCTGAAACACCGAGGTGTGATTTCTATTGAGAACAGGCACGCTCCTGAGGAGAGGCACCATCACATCCCCGACCGGTCTGGGGGAAACGAGATCGCAGTAGACGTAGACATTCTTCGCAACACTTTCCAAGTCCATTACACCCACGCTGAAGATATCGGGAGCCGTGTCTGATATAGTGGTCGTGGGGAAGGCTAACATGTTTTTCAAAGTGTCGCTTATGGTAACACTGACTCCTTTTTCGTAAAGTTTCAAGATGGCTTTATTCACCTCTTTTACGTAAATGAATCTCATTTTTTTCCCGTTCACTCCCCTGTACGACTCATCCTCCGCTTTTACGATCAACGCGTTCAACGCGCCGATGAACGCATCGGATTTCGTGTATAACCCAGGCTCCAATGTCACGTTGAAATAAAATCTGGCGTCGCAAATATCGTCGTTATCGAGAGATTCGTAGCGAATCCAGACATCACCCTCTATTACATTGAAATAATTTAGCGGAAACTGTATCTCCACCAGTGCGATCTCATACTGCGTCGAAATGTCAATGGTCTGAGGAAGTTTAACGAAAAAGTGACCTGGGTTATTATCCTTAAAAAGTTCCATAGATGCATTGCTGGGCAGGGTGACATAAAAACTCATTTTTTTTTACTCGTTTCACCGTCGCCTCTCCAAGTTTGGATTCGGTAGCATGTAACCCAAACAGCTGCTCAGTAGGGCTATCCACAGTTTTCCCTCCTTCGCGTCTGGCTTTTCGGTGGTCAGATTGAACAGCGAGACCGCTACAACTGTATATATAACTACCACTTGACAAATAAAGACAAGTTCTAAGTAGGGGGATAGTTTCCCAAACATCGACCCCCACCAGCGTGGTTCGCCGTCTCTCCCGACTCCCGAGTTTACGGCTCGCAAATCGGGCTCTCCACCAAAAGTTACCACTTCTTCTTCTTCGTCTTCTCGCATCTCTAGTTTTTGTATCTGACAATGTCCTTGGACGGTATCCAAGTGTTAAATGAGGAATCGTACCCAAACCATTTGACTAAACACTCCTTTCGCCCAAAGGATGTGCGACGCTCGGTTATGATACTCTCGATTCTGTACTCGTGTTTGTCTCCAACTTTTTGAATTTCCGGTGTGTAGAATGACCCCTCTATCTCATCGCCCTTATCGTCTTTCAACACATATGTAACGGGGTTTGTTTCATTTACTCCACTGATGGAAAACAGTTCCTCCGTCCAAGCCGGGGCATAACCCTTTTTAAAATTGGCTCTGCCCAGGACCAGTCTAACTCGATCACCGGGCTTGTACAGGGGTCTTTCAAATTTAAAGTTGCGTTTGCTATTATACAACGTGTTCCATACCTGTTCTTGATTGTCTGCGTTGACGTCGACCGGTGCCATTTTTATACTTCTGTGATACGAATGGTTATAACTTCGAAGTAGGGCGGGGAGGACTCGGACATAAGACAACTTATTGGATTTCGTGAAATATCGCCACATCCGTTGTTTCAGAGTCCTGTTAAAGCGTTCCACCACGGCGGCCTTAATATCTTCGTTCTGCGTAGTGAAAAAGTGAACGTTGTTGTCAGCGAGGAATTTCTGAAATGTTCTGTTCAGAAACTCTGACCCCTTATCGGTTTGAAAACTCGCGGGTTTCCCATCGAGAAATATCTTACCGACGGCTTCCACTAAGGATTTCCCCGTTTTGGTTCGTATCGGTACAGACCACGCAAATTTACTGAAAACGTCCACGCAAGAAACCAAATAGGAATATCCATCGTTGTGTTTTTTCAAATGTCTCAAATCGATTAGGACTGCCTGATATTGCTGTTGGGGGCCACTCGTTATAATGGGACGCCTTTCAAATCTGCGACGAATTGGTTTATGAAAGGTATAGGTATCCTGATGACTCAGCCATTGTTTGATCTTTGCGAGTCCCAGTTTGGTGTTACGTTGCAGGGCCGTTGCACCACTATAAGCCCCTGGTCGACTAGGGTCAAAGTAACGGCGTCTCAATATTTTCTCCACCGTTCCCATTTTGGTGTTGGGAATCCGCTCTTTCTTTTTTAGGTCTCATTTTATACGTGGCTACGGGCGGAGTGGTTTCATTACCTACCTTTGGGGTTTCCGCTGGTGGTGGTGGTGTCTTGGTCTGCTCTGGTGATACCTCGAATGATGGTGTTGGTGGGGAAGGTGTTTTTTCTGTTGCCGTATTGTGTTGAATGAGATCGACCGAGCCCAATGAGCGTCGTTTATACTGCTCCAATCTAGTTAAATATTGATGCAGGGCACGTTGGTACACTCTGGCCTTATCGGCGGGTGCTAAATCATCGCGGAATAGGATACTTTGCATTTCATCATCTAAATCTCTCAAGTTGTCACCGATCGCCTCGGGTGGGCTATACGACGTGGTAGTAGTCTGTTTAAGACCCTCGAGGAATCGAGGATCCATCAAAATCATTTTTTTGGCCATTGTTACGCACCTAGTACTCCACCGAGAATACTTAATATAGGACGGAGCAAAGCACCTATAAACCCACCGGTTTGTAGAATCTCTCTCCGCCGCTTAAGACTCGGTTTCTTTTTAGTGAGAATTCTCAACTTGTTCTTGTGTCGACGTAGCTCGCACTTCTGTTGCTGAGTGAGTCTAACATTACCTTTTAATATGTTATGACAACACTCGCACAAAAAGTTAATGAGTTTGGGAGAGGCTGTTTTTAATATGGCTCTTAAACCGCTCGGCGAGGCGGCGCGCATACATTTCAACATTTCACCGTGCCGTCTAAGTGCTTCATCACACATGATTCTCTACTTTGGCACGTAGACGATTTGTCTCTCCCCCGGGAATATTTTGTTCTCAACCTAAGATTATCAGGTGTGTCCTGACGAAGATCGATCAGCAAATAACCGTGAGGAGTCGCTGTCGCGTCCTTAAAACTATCTTGGAGGTACCCCACCTGACCCGGGTACATTTGTTTACCAGATTCATAATTTGACTCCCGTCTCTCGGGTTCTTGAAAAGGACTAAATAGTGCGTATTGAGACTTATGGTTCGATGTTCTTTATTTTTTCCGAATAGATTTTGAACAATGTACATCACACTAATATCTCTGTGATGACTACCTTTGGTGAATAATTTTGTTACCCGCTCGTCCGTCTCAGACATCAAGTCATCGATGACGATCAGTCTTCTCTTCTTACCACCTTCCAATTTATCGACGTCTGGTGACCCTCGATAAATCTCACTGACCCCATTGTCTCGTATATCGGCTGCCATTCCCCATAACACCATATAACTTCCTCCGGTACGGGGACAGCTAGCTCGTGAAGGTTCTGTATAAACTTTTGAACAAATACCGTTTTCCCACACCCGGTAGGACCGGCTATCAGAGCTGTGAAGGGATGATTCCATCGGGGATCCATCCTCACAAGTGCTACTAACTTTAGTGATTACGCCCCCGACGAAAATAACAACGAGTGATTTTAGGTCAGCGCGCGAGGTTTCCCCCTCTTCAACTAACACCTATTTTTAAAATCCACAACCTATATAAACACGACAGGGGAGAGGAGGAGTTTCCTAATCTCAAGCCGCATTACCAGAGACCGAATTGTTACACGCATCATATTTCCCCACACATCACCGCTGTCGCCCCCTTTTAGAACCGCTGTCGCCCCCTTTTAGTACCGCTGTCCGATAACCGGCGAGCTAGCGACGCACCGATCACCGCCACGCACACACCACGACGCGCCGATCGTCACTCACCAACGCACACCACGACCACCGATCATCACGCACCAACGCACACCACGAGATAAGCCGATTACCGATCACGACCACCGAGATAATAAGCCGATTATCGGACTTTGGCACGGGTTTTGGTGCATGTTTCGTGCGGTTTCGGTGCCAAATCTATTGTCTTTCGGTGCATGTTATTCCACTTTTGGGGTGGGTTCACAGCCACTATCACTACTGACATCTTCCAATCCTCAGAATCCAGCGTCCGAAGTGTTATTTCCTGTAAGGGAGTTTGGGAAAGTAGGACATCTTCCAATCATCAGAATCCAGCGTCCGAAGTGTTATTTCCTGTAAGGGAGTTTGGGAAAGTAGGACATCTTCCAATCATCAGAATCCAGCGTCCGAAGTGTTATTTCCTGTAAGGGAGTTTGGGAAATTAGGACATCTTCCAATCATCAGAATCCAGCGTCCGAAGTGTTATTTCCTGTAAGGGAGTTGGGAATGTAGTGACACATTTAGAAATGTGGAGATAAGTAAGTTATGGGGTCCCTTTAGGTGCCGTTGGAAATATAATGTTAGGGTTGATGCAGTTGGTTTCACACCACGTGGTCCTACCTTTCGCTAAAAGATCTGGTACCCATCGAAGGATGGGGGAACTTAGAACTCGTTGGTCAAACCCGATTTTTAAAGAGTCCAGTTCACTAACCACTGAGCAACCACTGTAGGTGGACTAATATGATATCATCAGTGATGGTAACGTGAATGAGTGAGTTAATATGATCAACAGCAGGGGAAGGTAACATTAATAGGTGGACTAATATGATATCATCAGTGATGGTAACGTGAATGAGTGAGTTAATATAATCAACAGCAGGGGAAGGTAACATTAATATGTGGACTAATAGGATCAACAGTAGTTGGAATTGTTTGACGCAAGTTATTTACATGTTGCAACTCATCAATGTGGACTGCTCCGTCAAGTCAGCTGAAGTTTTTTTTTCTCTTTAGGGAATTTACACCGTGTTTCGTTCGTTGTAGACTGCATTCACTAGAGTAGTCGGGAATCTATGGACGCAGCCATTGTTGTGTGTGCTACGTCAACATAATGGCTCATCGCATATCCCTAGACCGGCGATACGCTAATCATACGGTCTGTTGTTTGATGTGCGGCGGAGATAATCTGACGACTAACTGTTTTTTTTTATATGTTGGGAATTGGAGTCAAAAACGATGTGCTAACATCATCAAGCGCTATACATTTTATAAAATATGACGATCATCATTTTAGGAGGATGTGAACTTCCGGTCAATATGGTGGATAGGCGGCAGGAACCA
The DNA here is from genome assembly GCA_032433765.1 of Megaustenia siamemsis. Taxonomy (NCBI): domain Eukaryota; kingdom Metazoa; phylum Mollusca; class Gastropoda; order Stylommatophora; family Ariophantidae; genus Megaustenia; species Megaustenia siamemsis. The sequence continues at coordinate 57,006,419 of JAVIAB010000091.1, forward strand.
TTGAAGGCTATGTATGAAAAGTGTTCCTTGTTGCAGTTTCCTCATATTCCAAGTCCGGCTTGTTGCAGGAGCTACTGAGTTAAGTGCTCTGTGCACACCGTGAGCTGTGTGTTTCATCCGTTTTAATCATGTTTCGATATTCCAATTGTTTACGATGAATGATGATATCGTATGAAATGGAAAAGTTGCCTGTGTTTACTTTCTGTGTGGTTTCGCCTTATGTCTTTTGGCGTGTGCGGACACTGCTATAAAGGTGACTACAGCTACCTTTCTTTGTTTGGGAGATGAGTTAGTAATTCGGAAGATTCCACTGGCACGGGCGGTTGAGTAATTATGGATTTTAATTCGTTTGCAGTGATACCAGGGCCTTCCATAGCCATAACCGTAACATCAATAGGTAGACTAATAGGATCACCAGCAGGGAAGGAAACATCAACAGGCTGACTATTAGGATCAATAGAATGGAAGGTAACATCAAGAGGTGGACTATTAGGATCAATAGAATGGAAGGTAACATCAAGAGGTGGACTAATTTGCTCTGTAGTGGGTGGTAGAATTTAGAAATGGAATAATGTGATCAGTGGACGGGAGGGTAACATCAAGAGGTGAAATAATGTGATCAGGAGACGGGTGGGTAACATCAAGAGGTGAAATAATGTGATCAGGAGACGGGAGGGTAACATCAAGAGGTGGAATAATGTGATCAATAGAAGGAAGAAAAAAATGTACAAAATGGGTTGTCCACATCACAAGGCAGAAAGATAAAAAAAACAACATAGCCTTCAATAAACGTTGTAAGAACACCAGACCCAAGGGCCGGCCACGAAAATGATTGATTGACGGAATATTATAAACACTACGAAACATAACAGCAGCAGAGGCGAACAGAAGAGCAAAAGACCACAGATTATATATAGTTATATCTCCCCATGACGCTGAAAGGCAAATGAGGAAGGAAGATGAAGAAGTAGAATTAGAAGGGAGGGTAGCATCAAGAAGTGGACTAATGGGATCAATAGAGGGTGTGGGGTAACATCAAGAAGTGGATCAATACGACACATAACAGTAAGTAAATAAAAAAGTAAACAGCACCCGTCCGGCCAAGTGGCGTATAGGGAATATGGTATCAGTGACCTTACATTTTACAGACCTTCAGCACATGATTTTTGAGGTAATGTGGTCGGTATTATTGCCATGTCGCTTTACTTTCCCAGAAAAAAATCTGTACCTATTTAAGGCTGGGTGAACCCGGAAGCCGTTGTTTGGGATCGAACCCTACCTCGTGTCCTTTCTAGTCCAGTTCACTAACCACGACAAATAACAGTAGCTTGTCGAAAAATATCGTCAAGCCAAATGGACCGTGGAATTATACATGAGAAGAGAATATCAAGAGATAAATAAGAAAATCGGAATAAAAATAGTTTGATGAATGCGTGTCATCAAGTCAAGAGAGCAATTGAGCTGTGGATGTGATAGCAGCATCCAAAGATAGACCAACGGTCATGGAATACGCCTGCAAAGCAAGAACGTTATAACATTGAGTAATGGACCAGTATTATTTTGTGGATGTGACAATAATACAGAGACGGAAGATTCTAAGATTCATTGTATCTAACGTGGAAGTGGAGAAATAAACTTAATCTGACACAGGCATGGCACATAGACATGGCACATAGGCATGGCACATAGGCATGGCACATAGGCATGGCACATAGGCATGGCACATAGGCATGGCACATGGACATGACACATAGACATGGCACATATGGCATGGCACATAGACATGGCACATAGACATGGCACATAGACATGGCACATGGACATGGCACATAGGCATGGCACATAGGCATGGCACACAGGCATGGCACATGGACATGACACATAGACATGACACATAGGCATGGCACATGGACATGACACATAGGCATGGCACACAGGCATGGCACATAGACATGGCACATAGGCATGGCACATAGGCATGGCACATAGGCATGGCACATAGGCATCGCACATAGGCATGGCACATAGGCATGGCACATAGGCATGGCACATAGACATGGCACATAGGCATGGCACATAGGCATGGCACATAGACATGGCACATAGGCATGGCACATAGGCATGGCACATAGGCATGGCACATAGGCATGGCACATAGGCATGGCACATAGGCATGGCACATAGGCATGGCACATGGACATGACACATAGGCATGGCACATAGGCATGGCACATGGACATGACACATAGGCATGGCACATGGACATGACACATAGGCATGGCACACAGGCATGGCACATGGACATGACACATAGACATGGCACATAGGCATGGCACATGGACATGACACATAGGCATGACACACAAGCATGGCACATAGGCATGGCACATAGGCATGGCACATAGACATGGCACATAGACATGGCACATAGACATGGCACATAGACATGGCACATAGGCATGGCACATAGGCATGGCACATAGGCATGGCACATAGGCATGGCACATAGACAATGCACATAGACATGGCACATAGGCATTGCATATAGGCATGGCACATAGGCATGACACATAGACATGGCACATAGGCATGGCACATATGCATGGCACATAGACATGGCACATAGGCATGGCACATAGGCATGGCACATAGGCATGGCACATAGGCATGGCACATGGACATGACACATAGGCATGACACACAGGCATGGCACATGGACATGACACATAGACATGGCACATAGGCATGGCACATGGACATGACACATAGGCATGACACACAAGCATGGCACATAGGCATGGCACATAGGCATGGCACATAGACATGGCACATAGACATGGCACATAGACATGGCACATAGACATGGCACATAGGCATGGCACATAGGCATGGCACATAGGCATGGCACATAGGCATGGCACATAGACAATGCACATAGACATGGCACATAGGCATTGCATATAGGCATGGCACATAGGCATGACACATAGACATGGCACATAGGCATGGCACATATGCATGGCACATAGACATGGCACATAGGCATGGCACATAGGCATGGCACATAGGCATGGCACATGGACATGACACATAGGCATGACACACAGGCATGGCACATGGACATGACACATAGACATGGCACACAGGCATGGCACATGGACATGACACATAGGCATGACACACAAGCATGGCACATAGGCATGGCACATAGGCATGGCACATAGACATGGCACATAGACATGGCACATAGACATGGCACATAGACATGGCACATAGGCATGGCACATAGGCATGGCACATAGGCATGGCACATAGCATGGCACATAGGCATGGCACATAGACAATGCACATAGACATGGCACATAGGCATTGCATAAAGGCATGGCACATAGGCATGACACATAGACATGGCACATAGGCATGGCACATATGCATGGCACATAGACATGGCACATAGGCATGGCACATAGGCATGGCACATAGGCATAGCACATAGGCATGGCTCATGGACATGACACATAGGCATGACACATAGGCATGGCACATATGCATGGCACATAGACATGGCACATAGGCATGGCACATAGGCATGGCACATAGGCATGGCACATAGGCATAGCACATAGGCATGGCACATGGACATGACACATAGGCATGACACATAGGCATGGCACATAGGCATGGCACACAGGCATGGCACACAGGCATGGCACATAGGCATGGCACACAGGCATGGCACACAGGCATGGCACATAGGCATGGCACATGGACATGACACATAGGCATGGCACGTAGGCATGGCACATAGGCATGGCACATAGGCATGGCACATGGACATGACACATAGGCATGGCACATAGGCATGGCACACAGGCATGGCACATAGGCATGGCACATAGGCATGGCACATAGGCATGGCACATGGACATGGCACATGGACATGACACATAGGCATGGCACATAGGCATGGCACATGGACATGGCACATAGGCATGGCACATAGGCATGGCACATAGGCATGGCACATAGGCATGGCACATAGGCATGGCATATAGGCATGGCACATAGGCATGACACATAGACATGGCACATAGGCATGGCACATAGGCATGGCACATAGACATGGCACATAGGCATGGCACATAGGCATGGCACATAGGCATGGCACATGGACATGACACATAGGCATGACACATAGGCATGGCACATAGGCATGGCACACGGGCATGGCACACAAGCATGGCACATAGGCATGGCACATGGACATGACACATAGGCATGGCACATAGGCATGGCACATAGGCATGGCACATAGGCATGGCACATAGGCATGGCACACAGGCATGGCACACAGGCATGGCACATAGGCATGACACATAGGCATGGCACATGGACTATATCATCATCATCATGTACCAAGCCTGCTGGCTTAGGTGATCATGTCTCTCCACAACTTTCGATCTCGACAGTTATTTATCATTTCTGTTGTTGGCCTTCTTCCAAGCTAATCTTTTAAGCTGTTTGGTATCTTTTCTCCTTGCTTTTCTCTATCTCTTAGTCCCTTAATTTTCCCAGTTACAACATATTTCAGTTGTTCTCTTCTCATTACATGGCCAAAAAATGATCATTGTTTCATCCTAATATTGAAAATTAGCTCTCTTTTTAGCTTTGGCCTCTTTCAGAACGTTTTCATTACTTTTCTTAGCTGTTCATGGTATTTCTTAATATTCTCCAGTAAAACCAAATTTCTACAGCCTCCAGTGATTTTCTTGTCTGTTTTCCTATTGTCCATGATTCACATCCATATATTAAAACTGGTTCTACATAACATTTAAGAACTTTTTTTCTTGTTTCTATTGTCAAAAATGGATTGCTTATAGACTATATAACGTGGTAACTAAATTAGTAAAAAAAAAAAAACTAAGTAACTGTCAACCTGAGATTTATCCTCGTATTTTTTCTATGTCATCATCATCATTATTATGTGCCATACCGGTTGGCGTAGGCGATCATGTCCTTCCATAATAATCTATCTACCATGCATCGTATCAATACTGTTGTTGCTTATTTTAAATGCCATGACATCAAGCTATCTGGTATTTTCTCTCTTTGTTGTCCGCGATCTCCCTTTCCCTGTATTTTGCCAGTTGTAACCAAGTATTCCAACTTTCCTCTTCTCATGATGTTCAGAAAAATGTTAACTGTATATTTCTGATGTTTCTTAGGAGCTCCCTATTTTGTGTTGGCCCCTTTGAGAATTTCCTCGTTGGTCCTTTTAGCTGTCCAGGGAACTTTCAACATTCTTCTGAGAAATCCCATCTCTGTGGCCTCTAATCGTCTTTTCATTTGTTTGTCTACTGTCCATGATTTGCTTCAGAACAGAATTGGCTGTATAAAGTACCAATGAACTGTCTTCTCACTCTATTGACATAGATTTGTTGCATAAGACGTTTTTCATTTTCTGAAAATGCTATTTTGCCCTAAGCTATTCTGCATTTTATTTTATTTTATTTGTCACTTTAAAAAAAAATTTCATCTCTTCTCACGTGACATCAATAAGTTCAAATGGTCACAATTAATTCAGTCTTCCAGCTGTACACGTACAGTCACGAGTAGCAATCACAAATGAAGAGACTGTACCTTGTCTATTGTACGAGCCCAAGACCGAGTTTGTAAGAAAACCACACGTTACCTAATATTTTGTTCACAGAAGAAGGAAAACTAGACAGAGAAACTGACATAAGAATACAAAAACAAATGCTGTCACATACCAGCTTTCACCATTGCTAAGACATCCAAACATTTCTATGGCAGCTAAACAATATATGATAAATAGCATTTTCATACCAACTTTGTGCTATGAAAGTCAAACATAGACCCTTTCTAAATCACAATTAAGAAAGATCAATACATGTGAGATGCGATGATTGCGAAAAATAAGAAACACAAGAAGAGATAGAATACCAAATGAAACCATTAGAAAAATGGTAGGAACAAAACCCTGCCAGGAATATATAGAACAACAACAACTTAAATGGTTTGGCCACTAGGTAAGAATGAATCTTCACCAATCACCATCAAGGGCGTTCTTCTCGAGATTGCATTGAAAAAGACCAAGAAGAAGACCCAGAAGAAGATGGATAGATGCAGTGACAGAGACATGTAACAACAAAGGAAAATCACTAATTCAGACAGTTCGAGCAGCTCAAGAACGACAAATGATGTAACCACGACACCTTTTAGGTATCAGTGAAAAGAGAAAAGAAAGAAGAAGGACGACCCAATATTTAGACGAAAAGGATGGAGGTGTCAGTGGATCTAGGGTTAAAAGGTTAATGCATTTCCAGATCAAATGGATTTAGAGTACTTTATAGTCATAACTGTACATTCATTATTTGACATCATCGCTATGTGCCATTGAGGATTGACTTGTATAGTTACAACGTCTCTTGTCGTGATGTCATAAGTGTTGCTTTTATCTTGATCTTCTCCATCTTTGCCTTTACCTTGTTTACATTGCAGTGCATGTTGTGGTAGTGATTACATTCATGAAAGCTTCATCTTTGTGAAGTGATGTAACCATTTTCTCTGCATCTAGGGTTACCAGGTGATAAAAAAAGGAAAAGAAAAGTAAGGCATTTTATCTGAATAGACAGGATATTTTATCTGAAAAAGTAGGACATTCTATCAAAAAAGTAGGATATTCAGAATTTTAAAAAAGTAGGACATTGTATCTACAGCGGCGGACAGTGAGTTTGAAACTTAAAAGACCAGACATGAGACCAGAATTTTATGTTCATCTTTAACCTGGTCATTTGCAACATGAACTTTGCTGCAATTTGCGCTATGTAATATAGTTCCTTCAATTATTATTGCCTCCCTAAATTAATATAATTATAATTTCATCATAATGTCTTAGTTATGGCGTGGAACGAATTCAAAACAAACGAGGAAAAGAGAGAAATCTCCAATCAACCACTAATATCTTCAGTAATCAAGAAAAGACGATGGTTATATGTTGGTTATGTGATGAGGAGAGATAATAACCGAATAACAAAGCAAGCCTTCATGTGAGAAACAACAGGAAAGAGGAAAAGAGGCCAGCCCAGAGAGACACTGAGAAGAACATTGATCAGAGAGGCAAGAGCAGCAGGAGTCGGCTCCCTCAGTGTGATAGTGTTGCCTGCACAGAACAGATATAAATGGCGAGATTTGATAAAAGATCTTTACAAGGATTGAAAACTGCTAGAATAAATATTTAGATAAGAGAAGGAACATCTGGGTCTATGCCCTGTGGGCCGGCTACGGCGCGAAAGGTCAATAGATAAATAGATGGCATAGCTCTCCTCTCACACAACCCTCAACAGATGCAAGATAAAATGAGCATACTTGATGAGAGATTATAACAGATGGGACTGAAAATAGAGATAAGACCAAAATTATGTGAATAATGCAGTTGGTAATAACCAAATAATAATAGGAGAAATACCTCTACTAGACGTACAATCTTGCATATAGCTGGGCAGTAATATAGACAAAGAAGGAGGAACAGAAAATGATACCAAAATAAGGATATCAAAAGCAAGAGGAGCTTTTGTTTTGACCTAATACTACGGGATTATAATTGTATAACGAACGGACGGAAAGAGACCAAAGGGCAGACCAGTGCTGAGATATGAAGATGTTTGCAGGGCCTCATTGAGACAATTCTCTATCCGTGAAAGAAACTGGGAAAGTCTGTCTATCTAATATTGACAGATTCAGCCACGAGAGAAGCTGTTCAGCAAAACAGCATCCAGCATAGGACACTAGTATGTTTGCTAAACTACTCACTTATACATGATTGCTTGCTACCAACCGTCTGTCAACACGCCAAAGGCCATATATACATATATAAAATGATACGGGTCGGAGCGCGTTATTTCTTAGACCCAAGGTGAGGGTGCGATCTATTATTTGATTGCATCCGTTTTACTGCTGAAGTTGAGTATAGTTCTCCAAGAGTTAATGCATTACTAGGTCTTTTGTATCTTAGTTTCTATCACTTAAGGCGGTTCTCACTAGAGTTATTCTAAAGTTCTCCTAGAGTTAATGCACAACTGGGTCTTCTGTATCATAGATCTCATCACTTCGGGGACTGTGACAGTTCTCACTAGAGTTCTAGCGTTAATGCACTACTGGGTCTTCTGTATCATAGATCTCATCACTTCGGGGACTGTAACAGTTCTCACTAGAGTTCTACCAGAGTTAATGCACTACTGGGTCTTCTGTATCATAGATCTCATCACTTCGGGGACTGTAACAGTTCTCACTAGAGTTCTCCCAGAGTTAATGCACTACTGGGTATTCTGTATCATAGATCTCATCACTTCGGGGACTGTGACAGTTCTCACCCCGTTAGCCATTCTGGTTAGAGTTAGGCTGTTACCGGAGATAATGAGATGAAGGCTTGATGAGGTCGTTTAGCTTCTCAAGTAAATATGCAGAAACTGAAAGTATGTTTATGAAAGAGTTCGTGTGGAGATAGATTTTATGAGCTTCACAAAAGAGAAGTGTAGCTAGATAGATTTTATGCGCTACACAAAAGAGAAGTGTTGCTAGATAGATTTATGAGCTACACAAAAGAGAAGTGTAGCTAGATAGATTTTATGAGGTAAACAAATGCTAAACAAAAGAGAACAACGTATTGGATAAAAATATATCAAGATACCTGCTTTATTTGTGAAGGTTTCTTAATGAGCTTAATGTGACGCAATGATAAGCGCTGTTTTCTTATCTTGTCTTATCTTTATCTGGCGTTTTTTTACCATTTGCTGAGCTGAGAAATTTTAATGTTACCCTGAAAGTGCAGTTTCACGTTTACCTGGGAACGGGTGGCGCCTGCACTAAGGCGCCTGTTTTTGATGCCTTATTAAATGGCATGTTAATCACCTTGACCACGTTGTTTTAGTAATGTTTGTATGCTGTGTATTCTATACCCTTCTATTTTCAAACAACTTTTATATTATATTTTTGCACACTATTAGAGGACAGAATTTAGGTACATCACACACGCGTTAACAAACACGCACGGACGCACACACGCGTTAACAAACACGCACGCACGGACGCACACACGCGTTAACAAACACGCACGCACGGACGCACACACGTGTAATTCCAAAGGGGAGAAAAACAACAACAACAACAGCAACAAATAAGAAAGTTGAGGAAGTCATTCTCCAAAACATACGTTTTTTAAAACATGTTTTCTAAGAAGTTGATTCTATATAAACGTTATGTTAAAATATTCACTCAGCCTTAAATTGACCCAGTCTTAAATGGGTACCGGATTTTTTTCTGGGATTTCTGGGAAAATAAAGCGGCTCGGGCATAATACCGACGACATTACCCCAAACATCATGTGCTGAAGGTCTGTAAAATTTATGGTCACTAACACCATATTCCCTATACGGCACTTGGCGTGAAGGGGCTACTTTACTTTCTTTTAATGTTGAAATCATGTAAGATATTCCGTTCATTATCTTACTAGGCGTATTGGGGGGGGGGGGGGGGGGGGGGCTATGATTTTAGAATCCGCGATAAAGGCACTTTTTTGTGTGATGTGGTCAGTATCAGGTCTTCCTTACTTCTCAGAAAAACTGCTGGTACCCATTTTTAGAAGCTGGGTGAACATCGCAGCCCTGTCGGTCCGAAAAAAATTCCACCGCTTCTGGTAATTGAATCCGGACGCTTCAGATCAGGAAGCGAGCGCGCAAGCGACTCAGCCACCGAGGTTATATTATGTTACTGTTTTCTAAACGTTTTTTTTTTAAAAGAGATCCTGTACTCACCATTATAGCGTGCCTTCTCTGCATAAAAGGTTGGTTGTCATGCATCGGCGTTTCACTCACTCTCCTGTTTTGGTGGTTCACACTGTCACTGGTTATCCGATTCGATGGATCGGATAAATATTATATATATATATATATTTTTTTTAAATAATATAAATAATATTATAAAATATATATATATATATATATATATATATATATATATATATAATATACATTGTAAAAAATTACTGACCTCTATGTGGAAACTTATGGTGTTGCGTGCTGTGTGCGCACATTTTCACTTGGTTGCACGAACACGTACCCGTGCGCACTAACGTTCATTTTCCTTTTGGCCACAGCGCAGTGTAAAGGGGTGCATTAAATTTTTATTTCTATTTTTATTTTTCATTCTAGTTCCAAATTAGTTGATTATTATTTTTTTTATTTAAATGTTAAATACATATATGTATGTGCTTGTGTTGTATGTTTGTTCCCGCTGAAGGGAACGTCCTTCTCATTTGTGTCGTCCAGTTATTACGTAAAGCTTTCATCATAATATTTTTTCTATTGATTTCTCTATTTTTTTTTCATTTACCCGATCCATCTCTTGTCATTGATTGTCTACTTTTGTCTTTGTCATCTTCTACTTGGAATTTACCTTTCAAAGATGAACATCAGTAAGTTACGGTTCCTCTTTATGTGTCCCAAACAAATTTAATTCTTTTGGAATGCATTCAAGTCGTGTAACAGCTCTTTCTTTACTTACAGCTGTTTCATTACTTGTTTTATCTTCTGGTCACACGATTCTTCCTAATCCTTTCATTCATTAGGTGCCGTCCCCACATCGAAAGTAGACTACCATGGAACGCCTTTTTACTCTGTTTCTTGCCTTGATAATACACTCTGTCATAGCTTGATCTGTCCACCTTTTCTTGTTACAGCCCACTTTTGTCTACCGCTGCCTCGTCTACCTTGTACCATCACTTTCAAGCTGACTTTTACTAGGGTATTATGTCTCTTTGCAAGTCCCACAAATTTCTTATTCTTTGTCTTATTCGAACAGTATTAAGTAGTTTTTTTTTCTATTTAACTTATTAAAAACTTCATAATTTCTCTTTTTCTCCCCCATTCCACCGAATTCTCCCTATTTTCCAAAAATACACATTTAAAAGGCTTCGATTTTTTGTCATGTTTTTTTTTAAATTTAATATCCATGTTTCTTCACCATATACAATAATGTGGAGAAGATATGTTATTCTACTATCCATTTACACATCCACATTTCAAGGACCTCGATTTTATTCTCAGATTTCTTATTAAATTAGACTCTACTTCTTTTCACAAACAATAATTCTTTACCTCCAAAAAATGTCCGCTCAAAGAAAATTTTTTTTCTAAATAAATATTGTTAAAGGTAAAGGTAAAGTACGAGACTTGAATCGGCGTCCCAGCACGCGAGTTTCCACCCATATGTGCTTGACCGCCTATCCAGAAGTGATCGGAGACTTCTGGATAGTGTCGCTTCAAGCATCGAAACTCACGATACGAGGCGGCATTCCTCACATTTCCAAGGTATTACCCTGGTACCTATTTCTGCCAGCGGCTGGGTCGACCGCGGGGGTATTTATTTTGTTGTAACTACGAGCACAATTTACACTACTTCCAGCGGGAATTGAAGACGGGTTGTCCAAACGTATGTTGCCCAGTCGGGTGGTTTTCCCAACTAGGCTACCGAAACCATATTAATATTTGTTTAAAAATATAATAAATATTGTTATAAAAGGGAGCCGCGATAGCTCAGTGGTTAGTGAACTGGGCTACAAAGGACAAGGGGTAGGGTTCGATCCCAACCGACGGCTTCCGGGTTCACCCAGCCTTAAATGGGTACCGGATTTTTTTCTGGGAAAGTAAAGCAGCACGGGTGTAATACCGACCACATTACCCCCGCAAAAAAATCATGTGTGCTGAAGGTCTGTAAAATATAGGGTCACTAACACCATATTTCCCTATACGCCACTTGGCGTGGCGGGTCACTAACACCGTATTTCCCTATACGCCACTTGGCGTGGCGGGTCACTAACACCATATTTCCCTATACGCCACTTGGCGTGGCGGGTCACTAACACCATATTTCCCTATACGCCACTTGGCGTGGCGGGTCACTAACACCATATTTCCCTATACGCCACTTGGCGTGACGGGGGTACTTGACTTTACTGCTTGTTGTTATACAAGAATATTAATTTTTACAAGCGAGATGTAACACGTTTAGTCTTTGAAGGACTTGATGTGGGTTTTGGTGACTATTCTCGTGGTCGTTGACGATTCGTTTTATCATTTGAGTTAGTCATTTAGAGTGTGGCTGTGGTTGTGGCCGTCCTTGACACACTTAAGAGCAGTACAGCCTAGATGAAGTAACATGAATGCATGTCGTGTCTGAATTGCGTGAATGATGCAGACACTTGTTTTAATGGCGGAAACACGCAGTTGTCATGTTTTGGATTAGTAGTTGCCAAGTTGCCTTGTCATCACACTTTATTTATGCTTTTATTTTCCCAGTGATTCTCCCAATTTTAGATAACTGAGACTAAATGCTTGCTTCTATATTCTTCCGTTTCTAGATAATTGAAGCCAAATACTTACTTCTGTATTCCTCCTATATATTTGTTCCCCACTACGAGTACAACTGACACTGCTTGCAGCGTGAATCGAGCACGGGTTGTCCGAAAGTCGGTAGCACATGCGGGAGGTTTTTCCCAACTAGGCTAGAGAACCCCCGTTATTTCTAGAGAATTGAAGCCAAATGCGTGTATCTATATTATTCTCAAATTTCTAGTGAATTGAAAACAAATAATTAAATTATGTGTTGTTTCTTTCATATTAATTGTTCACTGTATGTACCCTATTTTGTGATCTAAACCTGGATGAGTAGTAAATCAACAGTCTCCCCTGGTACATAGTTCACAGAGATGCCGAATCAATAACAAACAACTAATGTGTTTTTTTTCGCGTTCGCCAGCTTTGACCTCTGGCGAAGTCCCTAGAGTCTAGGAATTGAATTTTGGCGTTAATCCATTTTTCCCTGGCAGCCGTTTGTACAAAGTTCCCTCGCCGCACATGCAGATAACTCCGTCTTCGGAGGTATTCATATTTTTTCCGTCCATGAGTAATTGACGTTTCAAGCCGGGCCTCGCTGCTGAGACCAGGGGTGGTTGCCGCAGAGAGAAATCACAAGCCGGGCCTCGCTGCTGAGACCAGGGGTGGTTGCCGCAGAGAGAAATCACAAGCCGGGCCTCGCTGCTGAGACCAGGGGTGGTTGCCGCAGAGAGAAATCACAAGCCGGGCCTCGCTGCTGAGACCAGGGGTGGTTGCCGCAGAGAGAAATCACAAGCCGGGCCTCGCTGCTGAGACCAGGGGTGGTTGCCGCAGAGAGAAATCACAAGCCGGGCCTCGCTGCTGAGACCAGGGGTGGTTGCCGCAGAGAGAAATCACAAGCCGGGCCTCGCTGCTGAGACCAGGGGTGGTTGCCGCAGAGAGAAATCACAAGCCGGGCCTCGCTGCTGAGACCAGGGGAGGTTGCCGCAGAGAGAAATCACAAGCCGGGCCTCGCTGCTGAGACCAGGGGTGGTTGCCGCAGAGAGAAATCATAAGCCGGGCCTCGCTGCTGAGACCAGGGGTGGTTGCCGCAGAGAGAAATCACAAGCCGGGCCTCGCTGCTGAGACCAGGGGTGGGAGCCGCAGAGAGAAATCATAAGCCGGGCCCCGCTGCTGAGACCAGGGGTGGTTGCCGCAGAGAGAAATCATAAATATAAATCTAAACTGCAGCAGCAAGGATTTGAACTCACAACCTCTCTGTCCCGAGAACGGCGTCTTGCTTCGAGACCAACCAGTCCTCCAATATATGTTGGTTTGATAACAAACAACAAATATGCTGGTTTGATAACAAACAACAAATATGCTGGTTTGATAACAAACAACAAATATGCTGGTTTGATAACAAACAACAAATATGCTGGTTTGATAACAAACAACAAATATGCTGGTTTGATAACAAACAACAAATATGCTGGTTTGTGATAACAATCAACAAAGTTCATGGGAAGATTGTACCCCATGTCGGTCAATTTTCAAGGTCACTGTTGCGGAATGTAAACAAATACTTGTGCTATCTAACGTGAACATCTGGTGGGACTTTGCAAGGAGTGTTTGATCGAAGGTTCTCAAATTATTATCAGTAGAACCTCTTCTATTAATCGATGAACTAACTTTAGTGGATATATTTGAAAACTTTTCTAAAATTGTTTTTTTTAATGTTTCTCTCATATAACTATAATATTGTTTATATTCAGTTCATAAACGTGTTAAGTTTCTCTCATATAAATATAATGCTGTGTTCATTAAGTTCATAAAGTTGTTATGTTTCTCGGCAATGTTTATGTTTCTCCGACGAAAGCTAGGAATAATTACCGCCACTGAAAACATAGAGAAACAATAGATAAAGTGGTCTGACCACGTGATAAGATAGAAAAATAGGAGATCAAAATGAGCCTTCAACAAACGCTTCGAGAACACCAGACCACCCAAAAACCAACCACACAAACACACAGATGGATGGACTATTAGACTTAGATGAAAACATGGAGGCCAAGGCGCCTGACAACCGCAGAGTTGAAGTAAATAAGCGAATCATAGCTGATGGTTTGAGCCGGGATCGGTGAGCCAAAACTAGGCAGACTCCACTCCACGTCTTCGCGGTGCATCTAGTAACAAACTATCCAGTCTAGTCTGACTGGTTTGAGTAGGGATTGAGACGGAAGGCAACCATGTAGTCAAAAATGCCATGCTGAATTCGGATGTGTCGGGCCGAGAGGCACAAATATAACAGTTCTACTGCAAACCACAACACGACACATGCACGCCCATTGAACGTCCTTTTAAAGGCGATGACGAAGAGATGTATTCCTTTAGTTATCGAATGAACGCAAGCCAGCAACTAGGAAACATGAGCACAGTAGAGGCCAACAAAAGAGCCAAACACCGAAAACTACATCTCCCCTCCACGCTGAGAGGTAAATGAGGAAGGAAAGAAGAATAAATAAAACCATTGCATCAGTGTCGTTCTGTTCTTGCCCGCACTCCTTTCACTGACCAAATGTTGAATGGGTCTCCCCAGCCTCATTACTTTAGAGATAATATTTCTATCGTGCGGTTGATTCATCGAAAGCTCTTTTCTAAATTCCAGGGATTGATGCTAGCGATGGCAATTTGCCTGGACTTTAATAATGTAAAGTACATGTCTATTTTTAGTGCTTTTCGTTACATGATCTTGAGGTGAGCAATACCGAAAATTGAGAAGGGGAGCTCTCCGGTTACTGTCAACAAAATAGTGCAACGCGGAGAAATATATATTTGTGCTAAAGCTATCGAAAGGCTGTCAGAAGGGAGGGTAGCTCAGAGTGGAAGTTAAGGAGAGATGGTAACATGTTCCCGCCAGAATGTCAAGTAGAGGCCCGCCCATGTCGATCTTTTGACTATATATTATATTTCTTATATATATATATTATATTTCTTAATATTATATTATTTATATTTCCCAGTATTCTTTTTTCTGTTTTATTTCTCCCCGTATTCTTCCTTTCCGTATTCGTTCTTCCCATATTCACCCCTCTCTGCGTTGAACCAACGACTACTCTTCATCGTTCTCTCTCAAAAGTCCCTAAGCCGACACAGATGCGATGTGTCGTAGTTTACAGCAAGCTGAGTTATCTGCGTCTTTAGACCCAATGCTGTCGTCTTCAGGATCCCAGTTGATTTCTATTAGGCTCTCTTCTCAGAACAGGTTGGCCTTCACCCGGGCCCACCACGAGTTGGTGGAGTAGAGTCTTGATCACATTTGGTTCACTGATCCTGATACAAACAACCAGGAATGAGCCGTTGACTGCCTTCAGTCTAGTTGTTGTAGAACTTGTTTGGCCCGCTAACCAGCTAATTGCTTGCGTTGTCGTAATGTGATGTAATAGTGTCCCTTTGTTCCCTGTGAGCGACTATGTCAATTAATTTACTTTATTTTTGTTGTCCATAGTAAGCAAATAGAACTTATGCAAATAATAGATGAGGTGGCTTTTGAAGTGGTCAATGGAATGGTTTAACTGGAATAATAAATTAAATAATATACTCTTTGATGTGACTTCACATCGATGCTATAGGTCTCCAATCTAAACTAGTGCTACAGAAGCGGTCGAAAAGTTTCTAACCATAGGTCAGCTTGAGACAGGGAGGGAGTGTGGTGAAAGGTTTCTAACCATAGGTCAGCATGAGAAAGGGAGGGAGTATGGTAAAAGGTTTCTAACCATAGGTCAGCATGAGAAAGGGAGGGAGTGTGGTGAAAGGTATCTAACCATAGGTCAGCTTGAGACAGGGAGGGAGTGTGGTGAAAGGTTTCTAATCATAGGTCAGCTTGAGACAGGGAGGGAGTGTGGTGAAAGGTATCTAACCATAGGTCAGCTTGAGACAGGGAGGGAGTGTGGTGAAAGGTATCTAACCATAGGTCAGCTTGAGACAGGGAGGGAGTATGGTGAAAGGTTTCTAACCATAGGTCAGCATGAGAAAGGGAGGGAGTATGGTGAAAGGTTTCTAACCATAGGTCAGCATGAGAAAGGGAGGGAGTGTGGTGAAAGGTTTCTAACCATAGGTCAGCATGAGAAAGGGAGGGAGTATGGTGAAAGGTTTCTAACCATAGGTCAGCATGAGAAAGGGAGGGAGTATGGTTGTAACTTTACGTAGGTGAGAAGCAAAGCAAAATGACAACGACGTTGTGTTTCTATAGACCATTAGCTGGAACAATAGACAGCCGAGCGTGCTGTAGATGCCCATGCTCTCCTTTGGTCAACGGTCTCACCTGGGATAACACTGATGAGAAAGATGCAGTCATCTATACAGACGGATCTGTATTACGACACCAAAGGAGTGCATGGGCATTTACAGCACGTTCGGCAGGAATAATAGAATCATTATCATCATGTACCGTGCCGGTTGGCGTTGGCGATCATGCCCTTCCACAATCTTCTATCCACAGTGCATCATATGAGTTCTGTTGTTGACTGTTTTCCATACCATGACGCCAAGCTATCCAGTATTTTCTCTCTTTGTCGTCCGCGATCTCTCTTTCCTTTTATTTTGCCAGTTGTAACCAAGTATTTCAACTTTCTTCTTCTCATGATGTGCCCAAAAAATGTTGATTGTTTCTTTCTGATGTTTTTTAAGAGCTGCCTTTTTGTGTTGGCCTCTTTGAGAACTTCCTCATTGCTCTTTTTATCTGTCCAGGGAACTTTCAACATCCTCTTATTGAGTCAAGCTTTAACTATACTGTTTTTTTTTATATATATATATTTTTCATTCCCCTTTACAGTTAGCTTTACCGCAGCTTCGCACGTTTATATATTTCTTTTACTTTGACTCAATTCGAATCCAAAGATTCATTCCTTGGGTGCCGTCACCACATCGAATGTTCTTTACCATGGAGAATCATTTTACTCGTTCTCTTGTCTTGATAGTACATGTCATATGAATCCAAATATAAAAATAATTATTGTGGTAATGTCCGGGTTCTGTAGCCAGTGAGACACCCTATATTAACATAATCAATCATTGCTGTTTTGCAAACGTTCACAGTAATCTTCTAGACTGTCCAGGTAATTAATTGCACCCTGAAGTTGTGTAATTGTAATGTGATTTATACCTGACCCCAAATAAGGCCAAACATGCGGCAATAGAATAAATAATAGCCTGTAGCAGCGATCAATAGACAGCAGACGTGCAACATAAGGTCACCTCTTGCAATCAATACGGTAAAGGTTGTGCCATCTTGTAGGGCAGTGTTGTGAGAGATTGTTTATTATTAACAATGATGTAAATAAAGTAATAAATTACTGATTGTAGACGGTTATTTCATGGATCACTGATTGTAGACGGTTATTTCATGGATCACTGATTGTAGACGGTTTTTTCATGGATCACTGATTGTAGACGGTTATTTCATGGATCACTGATTGTAGACGGTTTTTTCATGGATCATTGATTGTAGACAGTTATTTCATGGATCACTGATTGTAGACAGTTATTTCATGGATCACTGATTGTAGACGGTTATTTCATGGATCACTGATTGTAGACAGTTATTTCATGGATCACTGATTGTAGACAGTTATTTCATGGATCACTGATTGTAGACAGTTATTTCATGGATCACTGATTGTAGACGGTTATTTCATGGATCACTTATTGTAGACGGTTTTTTCATGGATCACTGATTGTAGACAGTTATTTCATGGGTCACTGAATGTAGACAGTTATTTCACGGATCACTGATTGTAGACGGTTATTTCATGGATAAATGATTGTAGATATTTATTTCATGGATAAATGATTGTAACATTTATTCCATGGATAAATGATTGTAGACAGTTATTTCATTGATAAATGATTGTAGACAGTTATTTCATTGGATCACTGATTGTAGACATTTATTCCATGGATAAATGATTGTAGACAGTTATTTCATGGATAAATGATTGTAGACAGTTATTTCATGGATCACTGATTGTAGACAGTTATTTCATGGATCACTGATTGTAGACAGTTATTTCATGGATCACTGATTGTAGACAGTTATTTCATGGATAAATGATTGTAGACAGTTATTTCACGGATCACTGATTGTAGACAGTTATTTCATGGATAAATGATTGTAGACAGTTATTTCATGGATCACTGATTGTAGACAGTTATTTCATGGATCACTGATTGTAGACAGTTATTTCATGGATAAATGATTGTAGACAGTTATTTCATGGATAAATGATTGTAGACAGTTATTTCATGGATCACTGATATAGACAGTTATTTCATGGATCATTTATTGTAAATAGGTATGTAATGGATTGATGTCATAAACATTATTTTTGTTGTCATCGAATGTGTAGATCCAGTCTCGAGAGAATCTGCTCGTTAAAACAGCATCCAGTTCGAGAGAATCTGCTCGTTAAAACAGCATCCAGTTCGAGAGAAGCTGCTCGTTAAAACAGCATCCAGTTCGAGAGAAGCTGCTCGTTAAAACAGCATCCAGTTCGAGAGAAGCTGCTCGTTAATCAGCATCCAGTCTCGAGAGAAGCTGCTCGTTAAAACAGCATCCTGTTCGAGACACGATCATATTACCAAAGTACTGGCAAACCATGATTACTTACCACCATCCGTCTGTCCATACGACAAAGTCCGTATATGCATCATCGCCACCATCATTCTTCTTCTTTTCTCTTTCACTGATACCTAAAAGGTGTCGTGGTTATATAATTTGTCGTTCTTGAGCTGCTCGAACTGTCTGAATTAGTGATTTTCCTTTGTTGTTACACGTCTCTGTCACTGCATCTATCCATCTTCTTCTGGGCCTTCCTCTTGGTCTTTTTCCATGCATTCTCGAGAAGAAAGCCTTTGATGGTGATTGGTGAGGATTCATTCTGACCAGGTGACCAAACCATTGAAATTGTTGTTGTTCTATATATTCTTGGCAGGGTTTTGTTCCTACCATTTTTCTAATGGTTTCATTTGGTATTCTATCTCTTCTTGTGTTGTTTGTTACTTTTCTCAAGCATCGCATCTCACATGTATTGATCTTTCTTAATTGTGATTTAGAAAAGGTCCATATTTGACTTTCATAGCATAAAGTTGGTATGAAAATGCTATTTATCATTTGTTGTTTAGCTGGCATAGAAATGTTTGGATGTCTTAGCAATGGTGAAAGCTGGTATGTGACAGCATTTGCTTTTTGTATTCTCATGTCAATTTCTCTGTCTAGTTTTCCATCTTCTGTGAACATTGTGCCCAAATACTTGAATTCCTCTACTTGTTTTATTTATTTACCTTTGATCTTAATGTTTAAAGGGTGTCTTAATTTGCTTATTCTCATGTCAATTTCTCTGTCTAGTTTTCCATCTTCTGTGAACATTGTGCCCAAATACTTGAATTCCTCTACTTGTTTTATTTATTTATCTTTGATCTTAATGTGTAATGGCTATCTTAATTTTCTTATTCTCATAGCCTCTTTTTTTCTATGTTAATTTTCATACTGTAGTTACCATCATCATTATTATGGTCATATAAAAAAACCATAACGATGTGTGGCGTACAGGGAATATTGCAAGTAAAGAGCCCCCGTACGCCAAGTGGCGTACAGAGAATATTGCAAGTAAAGAGCCCCCGTACGCCAAGTGGCGTACAGGGAATATTGCAAGTAAAGAGCCCCCGTACGCCAAGTGGCGTACAGGGAATATTGCAAGTAAAGAGCCCCCGTACGCCAAGTGGCGTACAGGGAATATTGCAAGTAAAGAGCCCCCGTACGCCAAGTGGCGTACAGGGAATATTGCAAGTAAAGAGCCCGCCAAGCCAAGTGGCGTACAGGGAATATTGCAAGTAAAGAGCCCCCGTACGCCAAGTGGCGTACAGGGAATATTGCAAGTAAAGAGCCCCCGTACGCCAAGTGGCGTACAGGGAATATTGCAAGTAAAGAGCCCCGCCAAGCCAAGTGGCGTACAGGGAATATTGCAAGTAAAGAGCCCCCGTACGCCAAGTGGCGTACAGGGAATATTGCAAGTAAAGAGCCCCGCCAAGCCAAGTGGCGTACAGGGAATATTGCAAGTAAAGAGCCCCCGTACGCCAAGTGGCGTACAGGGAATATTGCAAGTAAAGAGCCCCCGTACGCCAAGTGGCGTACAGGGAATATTGCAAGTAAAGAGCCCCCGCCAAGCCGGGGGGGGGGAGGGGCGGGAGCAGGTTGGTCTCGATGCAAGAGGCCGGCCTCGAGACAGAGAGGTTGCGGGTTCAAATCTCGGCTACACCGGATTTTTAGTTATGATTTCTCTCTGCGGCAACCACCCCTGGCCTCAGCAGCGAGGCCCGGCTTGAAACGTCAATTACTCATCGACGGAAAAAAAATATGAGTACCTCCGAAGTCGGAGTTATCTCCCTGTACGGCGAGGGACCCCTGTGCACACGGCTGCCAGGGAAAAATGGATTTAACACGCAAAATTCAGTTCCTAGTCTCTAGGTACTTCGTCAGAGGTAAAAGTTGGCGAACGAAAAAATCATGCACTGTGTACAGTTTTCAAACCC
Organism: Megaustenia siamemsis; assembly: GCA_032433765.1. Taxonomy (NCBI): domain Eukaryota; kingdom Metazoa; phylum Mollusca; class Gastropoda; order Stylommatophora; family Ariophantidae; genus Megaustenia; species Megaustenia siamemsis. Next base: position 57,027,397 of record JAVIAB010000091.1, read on the forward strand.
ACATATCAAATTTAATGTTGCAAACTAAATCTTTCACTGAACTCACTCACTCACACACTCACTCACTCACATACTCATTTATTCATCCACCACTGACTACTTCAACTTACTAATCCACCATTCACCCACCCACTCATCCACCAACCCGCTCATTTGCTCACCCGTCCGCCACCCATCTATTCATTTACTCACTCACTAACTCGCCCACCCACCCATCCACACTCAACCACCGACTCATTCACTCACTAATCAACACCATTTATTCCCTCACCAATCGACTCACTCACTCACTCACTCACTCACTCACTCACTCACTCACTCACTCACTCACTCACTCATTCACTCACTCATTCACTCATTCACTCACTCACTCACCGAAGAGTGCTTATATTTGTTAAAGAGTCATCAGTTTAAGGAGAACTTGTTTACTTTACTTACTCGAGCAATCGATTCCTCTCACGAAAGTGCGTCGAGGGCATCAATTCTGAGCAGCTTTTGACGAGGGACTACAGGAGTCCATTGAAGATGAGGTTATGACATAAGTAAAGCGTGAGGATGAATTTGTGGCACTTGAATGGGTGGAGGAGGAAATTAGAATGAGAGTGTGGAGGAAATAGGATAATTAGAATGAGTGTATGGGGGAAATAGGATAATTAGAATGAGTGTATTGAGGAAATAGGATAATTAGAATGAGTGTATGGGGGAAATAGGATAATTAGAATGAGTGTATTGAGGAAATAGGATAATTAGAATGAGTGTATTGAGGAAATAGGATAATTAGAATGAGTGTATTGAGGAAATAGGATAATTAGAATGAGTGTATTGAGGAAATAGGATAATTAGAATGAGTGTATGGGGGAAATATGATAATTAGAATGAGTGTATTGAGGAAATAGGATAATTAGAATGAGTGTATTGAGGAAATAGGATAATGAGAAAGAGCTTATTGAATATAGAGGAGAAAGGCTATTATGATGATTTAATTGAACATTAGTGAGGAAAACGGGAAAGGGGCTTGATGGGAGCGGTGATAATAAGATAACTAAGATAAATAAGATAATTAAGATAAATAAGATAACTAAGATAAATAAGATAACTAAGATAACATGGAACGATTAGAATGAATTTATGATAACTGGCGTTGATGATGTCATCTGTTTGTGTGTTCTTTCCAGAACGTGTTGCTCTCGTCACAGCTCGTCGGAAGGAAGCTCTATCTCTCTCGTTTCCTCTGTTGCCATGTTCAATGTCTCATTAAACACGTTTACGGCATTAACCCAACTTCTGGGATCTGCGGAATGAACAATGAAGGCCTCACAGTGTCCTAGTGAAGTTCCCACAGTGTCCTAGTGAAGTCCCAACAGTGTCCTAGTGAAGTTCCCACAGTGTCCTAGTGAAGTCCCCACAGTGTCCTAGTGAAGTCCCCACAGTGTCCTAGTGAAGTCCCCACAGTGTCCTAGTGAAGTCCCCACAGTGTCCTAGTGAAGTCCCCACAGTGTCCTAGTGAAGTCCCCACAGTGTCCTAGTGAAGTCCCCACAGTGTCCTAGTGAAGTTCCCACAGTGTCCTAGTGAAGTCCCCACAGTGTCCTAGTGAAGTCCCCACAGTGTCCTAGTGAAGTCCCCACAGTGTCCTAGTGAAGTCCCCACAGTGTCCTAGTGAAGTCCCCACAGTGTCCTAGTGAAGTCCCCACAGTGTCCTAGTGAAGTCCCCACAGTGTCCTAGTGAAGTCCTCACAGTGTCCTAGTGAAGTCCTCACAGTGTCCTAGTGAAGTTCCCACAGTGTCCTAGTGAAGTTCCCACAGTGTCCTAGTGAAGTCCTCACAGTGTCCTAGTGAAGTTCCCACAGTGTCCTAGTGAAGTTCCCACAGTGTCCTAGTGAAGTTCCCACAGTGTCCTAGTGAAGTTCCCACAGTGTCCTAGTGAAGTTCCCACAGTGTCCTAGTGAAGTCCCCACAGTGTCCTAGTGAAGTTCCCACAGTGTCCTAGTGAAGTCCCCACAGTGTCCTAGTGAAGTTCCCACAGTGTCCTAGTGAAGTCCCCACAGTGTCCTAGTGAAGTCCCCACAGTGTCCTAGTGAAGTTCCCATAGGTGTTCGGATCTGACTCTTTATTTAATCCCCGGATTAGGAAAAAAAAAAAAAAAAACTTGTGACCAAACTGTGAATGCAACCCTCGTTTTCCAGAGGTCACAGTTAAGTCTTGAAACGACCTTCTTGGTCTATCGCTGTCTCGTCTTCCAGGAACCACGCCTTCTATTATTGTCCCCCCCCCCCCCCACCATGTATCTTTTGTGGGACTGCGACAGCTCGGTGGTTATGAAACTGAACTACTAAGGACAAGAGCTCAGGTTCGATCCTGATCGACGGCTTCCGGGTTCACCCAGCCTTAAATGGGTACCATATTTTCTTCGGGGAAAGTAAAGCGGCACGGGCGTAATACTGACCACATTACTCCAAAAATCATGTGCTGAAAGTCTGTAAACAATTTATGGTCACAAACACCATATTCCTTATACGCCACTTGGCGTGACGGGGCTCTTTTTTTATGTATCTTTTTTTTCGTGACAGTAGTATTTTAAGAAAGAGAGAGAGTTCGTATCGATGAAGCCAAATCCATCATCAAAGGCCAGTTTCATAGAAAATGGAAACGAGAACACTCAAAGTATGACGAGAGGGATGGATACCTCCAACTATCAAGGAGGGATCAAGTCATCATACTTTGCCTCCGCACTGGTCACAACAGAATGATGAGAAACCACATGTTCAACAAATTCAAAATAGGTACAACCAGCCTATGCCACTGTACACTGGACAATATGACAACAAAACATGTTCTACAGGATTGCCCCCAGTACACAGACCGGAGAAGAGCAATGTGGTCCACACCCACCTCCCTGGAAGAGATCCTATATGGGGCAACCGAATCACTTAAACAGACAGCTGACTCCATGAGAGAGTCAGGAATCCTAGTCTGATTGAGTCTTGATCGCAGAAGAAGCTGAAGTATCCGACAATTATAATTTTTTTGGGTTTAAACTAGAGGTGGTGACGGTCAACCTGTGGAACTGGTGAAGTTTATTGAGTACATGTGCCATGAGGTTGACATTCAAGAGAAAGATGATGATGTTGGTTTGGATGGTGGGGAGGGTGGTTGATGTGGTGGGGTTTCATTCAAATCAGACAAATGAGGACGGAAAGAATAAGTTTGAGATCTACCCGGAACATTTTTTTTTTAATCTTTGTTGTCCAAGGCTCGTAACTCGCCTCATGTCTTGTTGGATGCGAAATAGTTCCACGGAAATTGTCAACACAAGATGACCGGGACTGATTAGAAAATATGATAAAGCAGCACATGTTGTTGTTTCATCCAGGCTGCCAGATTTTTGACATTTAATCTGTTTCTGGATAATTATCATGTTTGATTTTTCAGAAGCGGTGTATGATTGTCTTGCCTTTCTGTATGTCTAGCTCCTCAGTACCATTGTATGTTTATTGTATGTTTATTGTATGTTTTCTGCTGCAATACTCGCAGCTCCGCTTTGTATTTAATATTTTATATATTTGATAGAGCTGGGAGTACAAGTCATAACAAAACTACTCAATGATATATATAACACTGGACACATACCCGAAGAACTATTAAAATATATCTTTGTAGCCATACCGAAGTCAGGCGCCACTGATTGTGAACACCATCGCACTATTAGTCTCATGAGCCACGTGACGAAAATATTACTAAGAATCATCATGAGACGTGTAAGAAACAAAATAAAACTAGAAATAAGTGAGGAACAATGTGGATTTGTGGAAGGAAAGGGCACCAATAATGTAATATACATCTTAAAAACATTGATAGAAAGATCTATATATGTGCTATATAGACTACACAAAAGCATTTGACAAAGTAAAGAATGCGCAGAAAATAAATATGCTGGAGAAATTAAACATTGATGGCAAGGATCTGCGAATCATAAAAAAACATGTACTGGCAACAAACAGCTTCTTCTTCTTCTTCTTTCCTTCCTCATTTGCCTTTCAGCGTCGAGGAGAGATATAATTTGCGGTCTTTTGCAAACAGCAGCAATACGAATTAGCAACCAAACAGGACCGTTCAAATATATAAAACAAGGAGTCTGTGTTCTGTCGCTGGATTTGTTCTCACGTTACAGCGAACATATTATGAGATCAATAGTAGACAAAAAAGGGATTGAAGTCAACGGTCACAACATAAATAAGTTGTGATATGCGGATGTGACATGTCTTAATAGCAGAGACAGAGAATGAACTACAAGAAATGATAGATATAATAGTAAAAGAAAGCAACAAATAGGTCTCAGTCTGAATAGTAAGAAAACAGATGTGATGGTCATATCAAAGAAACAATCATCACCATCATGCAGCATAAAAATAAGGAGGACAAATCTGAAACAAGTGCAACGTTTCAAATACTTGGGCACAATAATAACATCAGATGGAAGGTGCACCACAGAAATAAAAGGTAGAATAGCTCAGGACAAAATAGCATTTCAGAAAATATTTTATGCAACAAATTTATGTCAATAGAAGTGAGAAAGAGAGTTCATCGTTGCTATATAGAACCAATTCTGACCTATGGAAGTGAATCATGGACAGTGGACAAAGAAATGAAATGACGATTAAAGGCCACAAAGATGGGACTTCTCAGAAGAATGTTGAAAGTTCCCTGGACAGCTAAAAAGACCAATGAGGAAATCCTCAAAGAGGCCAACACAAAAAGGGAACTCCTAAAAAACATCAGAAAGAAACAATCAACATTTTTTGAGCACGTCTTGAGAAGAGGAAAGTTGGAATACTTGGTTACAACTGGCAAAATAAAAGGAAAGAGATATCGCGGACGACAAAGAGAAAAAAAATAATGGATACATTGGTGTCATGGCATGGAAAACAGTCAACAACAGAACTGATACGATGCACTGTAGATAGAAGATTGTGGAAGGACATGATCGCCTACGCGAACGGTTATGGCACATGATGATGATATATATGCTTATCTCATGATTTCTCAGGTCGTTTATTACGTTTCTTCTTACTTTTCAACTTCTTCCTTTTTCTTTTTCTTATTCTTCCTTTTCTTCCTTTCTTCTTCACCCCTAATCATCTTTTATCTTCATCCCATCGTACCTTCGCGTCTTCCTTTTCGTCTTCCTCTATCTCTTCTTCTTTCCCCTCTTAGTTCTCATTTTCTTCGAGTTCTCCTTAACATCACTCTGACCGTGACTATATTTCCAAGCGTGCTCCATGTCAGGCCCACACTTATTCATTAAATATGTGCGCATGCTTGTTCATAATTAATAAGAAAGCTGTGTGAAATGTGTCCTAGAACCTTTGTGTGTCCTTTGTACTTTAACATTGTATATTAGTGCTTCGATTTCATGTGATCACAAAAAGGAAATTACCCGCAGTAGCGTGTGCAAAAAGGTCGGGTTCGATCCTGATCGACGGCTTCCGGGTTCACTCAGCCTTTGATGGGTACCGGATTTTTTTTTCTGGGAAAGTAAAACGGCACGGGCATAATACTGATCACATTACCCCAAAAATCATGTGCCGAAGGTCTGTAAAAATTATGGTCACTAAGCATATTTCCTATACGCCACTTGGTGTGACGGGGCATTTTACTTTTTTTTATGTGCGCATGTTTGTTCATAGTAATAAGAAAGCTGTTATCGTATGACAGGGAACAGTTGGCTGTGTTCACTTTCTGCGCGGTTTCGCCTTATGTCTTTTGGCGTGTGCTGAGACTGCTACGATGGGGACTACAGTTACCTTTCTTTGTTTGGGAGATGAGATATTAATTCGGATGATTATGCTGGCACGGGCGGTTGAGCAATTATGGATTTTAATTCGTTTGCAGTGATCCTGGGGCCTTCCATAACTAAATAACCAAATAAAGCTGTGTGAAATGTGTCCTAGAACCGCTGCCTTTGTACTTTCATCATCATCATCATGTACCCTGCCGGTTTGCGTAGGCGATCATGTCCCTCCACAATCTTCTATCTACAGTGCATCGTATCAGTTCTGTTGTTGACTGTTTTCCATGCCATGACACCAAGCTATCCGGTATTTTCTCTCTTTGTCGTCCGCGATCTCTCTTTCCTTTTATTTTGCCAGTTGTAACCAAGTATTCCAACTTTCCTCTTCTCATGATGTGCCCGAAGAATGTTGATTGCTTCTTTCTGATGTTTTTTAAGAGCTCCCTTTTTGTGTTCGCCTCTTTGAGAACTTCTTCATTGGTCTTTTTATCTGTCCAGGGAACTTTCAACATTCTTCTGAGAAATCCCATATCTGTGACCTCTAATCGTCTTTTCATTTGTTTGTCCACTGACCATGATTCGCTTCCATAGGTCAGAATTGGTTCTATATAGCACCGATGAACTCTCTTTCTCACTTATATTGACATAGATATGTTGCATAAGATATTTTTCATTTTCTGAAATGCTATTTTGGCCTGAGGTATTCTGCTTTTTATTTCTTTGGTGCATCTCCCATCTGATGTTATTATTGTGCCCAAGTATTTGAAACGTTGTACTTGTTTTAGATTTGTCTCGTTTATTTTTATGCTGCATGATGGTGATGATTGGTTCTTCGATATAACCATTACTTCTGTTTTCTTACTATTCAGACTGAGACCTTTCTTGTTTCTTTCTTCTATTATTATGTCTATCATTTCTTATAGTTCGTTCTCTGTCTCTGCTATTAAGACTGTGTCATCCGCATATCGCAAATTATTTATGTTGTGACCGTTGACTTCAATTCCTTTTTTGTCTACTATTGATCTCATAATATATTCGCTGTAAAGTGAAAACAAATCCGGTGACAGAACACAGCCTTGTCTGACTCCTTGTTTTATATATTGGAATTGTCCTGTTTGGTTGTTAATTCGTATAGCTGCTGTTTGTTGCCAGTACATGTTTTTTATGATTCGCAGATCCTTGCCATCAATGTTTAATTTCTCCAGCATATTTATTATTTCCACATGCTTTACTTTGTCAAATGCTTTCGTGTAGTCTATAAAGCACATATATAAATCTTTCTTTACCTCTATAGATCTTTCTATCAATGTCCTTAAGATGTATATTGCATTATTGGTGCCCTCTCCTTCCACAAATCCACATTGTTCCTCACTTATTTCTGGTTTTATTTTGTTCCTTACACGTCTCATGATTATTCTTATTAATATTTTAGTCATATGGCTCATGAGACTAATAGTGCGATGGTCTTCACAATCAGTGGCTCCTGACTTCTTCGGTATGGCTACAAAGATATATTTTAATAGATCTTCGGGTATGTGTCCAGTGTTATATATGTCATTGAGTAATTTTGTTATGACTTGTACTCCCAGCTCTCCTAATGCATTTATCTCTTCGATTGTTATATTGTCAGGACCTTTGTACTTTAACATTGTATATTAGTGCTTCGATTTCATGTGACAACAAAAGGACCCGTAGTTCCGTGTCCAAACAACGTAGCATCGACAAGGTTTTCAGGTATTATTTTACAAACTGTATACTATTTCAATATTGTAAAACGAATTTATTTTTTATTTGTGCACATTTTCGCGCCGGTAGCAGGGGCGTGTATATACAATAACACATTCAAACTAAATATCTTGGTAAACAGTATTCAAGCACTTGAATTACACACAACGCACATATTGTTGTTTCATGATCTACAAGAACACACAAAAGACACCTCAGAAAAGTAATCAACACACACAAACAGTTATATATACATACAAACATACATCGCTATATATGTGTGTGTGTGTTTGTATTTGTATGTATGTATATGTATGTATATGTGTGTATATGCATGTGTATGTATGTAATATGTGTGTATATGTATATATGTATATATATGTATGCACGTACGTGTGTGTATGTGTGTATGTGTGTATGTATGTATGTATGTGTGTGTGTGTGTGTATGTATGTATGTGTGTATGAATGTATGTATGTATGTATGCATTTAGTGGGCGTGTAAGAAGACTGATCAACCAACACAACTGGAGTCGTCAGTTGCTGGACACTTCGAGATCTGCCAAGGAGGAGACCTGAGCACCTGTGTTCGGAGTGCAATGATGATGACCCGCAAATTACTCAACAACTCAAGTATGCATACACACACACATACTGTTCTTCTTTCAAAATACATGTTTCTGGAAGCCTTCCTTTATTTCAATCCGAGTAGGGAACCTACTTTATGCATCGTCTGTTGACATATATGCGAAGTAGAGATAAAGATATAGACATACTGATGGACACAGACAAAAGTAGAGCGAGATTAGATAACTTGATGGTTATAAAGGGATTGATGAATGTATAGACCAGATCGCATATATAAATTGATCTTCTATGAATAGATCAGGTAGGAGAAATAAATGGATAACTGGATGACGCATAGATAGATCAGAAAAGGTATATATATATATATATATATATATATATATATATATATATATATATATATATATATATATATATATATATATACATACACACACACACCTTAGTTATATGTAGAGATGGAAAGACAGAAAAAACAGACAGACAGACAAGTAGGCAGGCAGACAGAAAGAATGATAGATAGATCGCTTGTTGAATTCACAGATAAAATAGGTCAGATGTGTGAAATATCTAGATACCTGGATGGATAGTTTAGTAAGTGGATAGACAGACTGAGGGTTGGACGAAGAGACAAATTAATGAAATCGATAAGCAAAATGCAGCTAGATAGATACGATAACTAGACACAGATACAGACATCGATATATAGATAGACGGGCAGGCAAAAACGCAGACAGATAAGATAATTAGAAAGTTATACAGTCAGGTAGAAAAGTAGACAGAATAAAATGTAGCTAGGTACCAGGTAAGATGGGTGGCTGGATTAATATATCAGATCAATCAGTCAATCAAGTAACGGGCCTGTCGGCGTAGGTGATCATGTCTCTCCACAACTTTCGATCTCGACAGTTATTTATCATTTCTGTTGTTGACCTTCTGCCAAGCCATTATCTTAAGCTGTCTAGTATTTTTTCTCTTTGTTTCCCTCTATCGCTTCGTCCCTCAATTTTCCCAGTTGTTACAATATATTCCAGTTGTTCTCTTCTCATTATATGACCAAGAAATGATGATTGTTTCTTCCTAATATTGGAAATTAGCTCTCTTTTTGCTTTGGCCTCTTTCAGAGCGTTTTCATTACTCTTCTTAGCTGTCCATGGTATTCTTAACATTCTTCTGTAAAACCACATTTCTACAGCCTCCAGTAATTTTCTTGTCTGTTGTCCTATTGTCCATAATTCACATCCATATGTTCAGACTGGCTCTACATAACATTTAAGAACTCTTTTTCTTGTTTCTATTGTCAAAAATGGGTTGCATAGTATCTTCCTCATTTGTTAACATATCAGGTCAGATAGATTAAAAAAGGATGTACATGTGAATGTATAGACAGATAAATACACAGATATAGATATTTAATTAGCAGATTGTAAAGAGGTACAGAGTAATCTGCCTTGATTGCATTCCCAAACTTGTTTGTTTGTGTCTTCCCAGTTTTTGTTGATCACGTAAACCGACCTGGCTACGTTCTACACATCGTCCATCACTCAAACTACTGGGGTCACCTGGAGCCCTCTGATGCAGGTATGATGTGTGTTGTGTTCAAGGGAGGGGTGTGACGGGAGAATAACATAAGGATATAAGAGAGAGAAAACACGTAGGCGTAATGGAGAAGGGAAAAACAAAGAAAGAAATGAGAGGTTAGAGAGTCAAATCAATAAGAAAGGAGAGAAATAATAGATAAGAAACGAGATATTGTGTGATAGAGAGGAGGGAGAATTAGAGAGAGAGAGTGTGTTAGAAGGAGAAGAACAAGAGGAAGAAAGAAAGGGTTTTTGGGAGGAATAATCAGAGGTGGTTGAAATGAGAGTGGATGAAAAGGAAAGAGATAGAATGTGGAGTCAGGGGTATAAGTGATTAGGAAGAGGGAGTAAGGGGATGAAAGAGAGAGGGAAGAAGAGCGATGACTGAGAGTTCAAGACAATGAAAGACGCAAAGGAGTTGGAGAAAGAGAGATATAGTGGAAGGAGGATAAATACTTATAATGAAAGGGACCAGCGAGAGAGAGAGAGAGTGAGAGAGAGGAAGAAGGTACACACACACACACACACACACACACACACACACACACATATATATATATATAGGAAGATACTATACAATCCATTTTTGACACTAGAAACAAGAAAACGAGTTCTTAAATGTTATGTAGAGCCAGTCTTAACATATGGATGTGAATCATGGACAATGGGACAACTGACTAGAAAATCAGTGGAGGCTGTAGAAATGTGGTTTTACAGAAGAATGTTGAGAATACCATGGACAGTTAAGAAGAGTAATGAAAACGTTCTGAAAGAGGCCAAAGCAAAAAGAGAGATAAATTTCCAATATTAGGAAGAAACAATCATCATGTGCTGGCCATGTAATGAGAAGAGAACAGCAGGAATATACTGTAACAACTGGGAAAATTGAGGGACGAAGAGATACAGGGAAGCAAAGAGAAAAGATACCAGACAGCTTAAGAGAATGGCTTGGCAGATGGTCAACAACAGAAATGATAAATAACTGTCGAGATCGAAAGTTGTGGAGAGACATGATCACCAACGCCAGCAAGTACGGTACTTAATGATGATGATGATGTATCGTAGTTACAGGCAAACAACATTGTACAACAATGAGATGCAGGAATAGAGCAGGTAAATGACGGCCTCGCAAGAGATGGACAAACAAAGAATCAAACATTGTCAAGGTCACTCCGTTCCCCTTTTGACATTGAAAGGAAATAGAAGAAAAAAGAAAACAATGCGGGTAAAATAAGAAAAGAAAAAAAAAGTATATTTATGAGACAAGAAAACGGAAGCAAATCGCAGATAACACATGAACAAATATCAAACGAGGGATTCGACATTGAAAGGTCTTCATCTGAGAAAAATAGAAGTGAAATAGAAGATCTAAAGAAATTAGAAGAAAGAAATATAAATAGTGGCAGACCAATGTATCAAAATATAAACACACACATAAAATGAGACGGCAAGCAATGATACGAAATAAGAAGGTTATGTATAACAGAAGTCTGAAATATATATATATATATATATATATATATATATATATATATATATATATATATATATATATATATATATATATATGTATGCATACATAAAATGTATTGAGAGAAGAATGAAAATAGTTAATCCCGCTTGGAATAAAAGAGCCCAAACACAGCCAAAATGAGCTACGAGGCAGTAATCATGAACACACGATCTGCATTCATCAGAGGAACATGACATAACACCAGTAACACGGAAGTCTGTAGGAAAACTCGGTTCTGTTTTGTTTGCGTTTGTCCCAGATGAATCTCTTCCAGCCGAAACGTTGGTTTTGTTTAGTTATGTTACGCGTAAAGCCAAACTAACCCCTTCTTTTGGACTTAATTGCAGCTACTACAATTTTGCCGCTGTCCTATATAAATTTCATGCTAATTATATTTATAACTTTATGTGACATGTGCCAAGTGTATATATATATATATATATATCTTTATGTGATATGTGCCAAGAATATTTAAGATATATTTCTGTTATCAGTGCTATGGTTCTTATCTTCATCATCGAGTGCCATCTCCGCAACTAAGGTTGGCTACCATCTACTCTGTCTCTTGCTTTGATGGTGCAGGTTGTCATAGACTGATTTGTCCATCTTTTGGTGTTACTCGTCCATGTTAGTCTTGGTCTGCCTCTTCCTCTTTTACCTTGTATTTTCCCCTCCCAGATTACTTTTAGCAGGCTGCTGTGTCTTTTAACATGGCCCAAAAATCGCATTTGTCTTGTTTGAATTGTATTTCATCATCATCGCGTGCCTTCTCCGCAACGAAGGTTGGCTACCATGGATCGCCATTCTACTCTGTTTCTTGCTTTGATGGTGCAGGCTGTCATAGATTGACTTGTCCATCTTTTGATGTTATTCGTCTAACATATTAGTCTTGGTCTGCCTCTGCCTCTTTTACCTTGTATTTTTCCTTCCAATATTACTTTTAGGCTGTTGTGTCTTTTAACATGCCCCAAAAATTTCATTTGTCTTGTCTTAATTGTATTTAGTAGTTCTCTTTTTATTTTCAGTTGTTTTAAAACTTCATCGTTTGTTATCTTTTGCTTCCAATCGATTCTACCTATTCTTCTATAAATTCACATTTCAAAGGCTTCAATTTTCTGTTCTGTTTTCGTGTCTAATGTCCATGTTTCTGCACCACAACAGGAATATTGAGAAGATGTAACATTTTGCCATTCTTAGTTTCATCAGCCCTGCTGATATTTGTTTTGTTGTTAGTATATTTTTCATGGCATTAAAATTACTTTTTGCCATACCTATTCTTTTGTTTATTTCAGTTTTGCATTTTCTATCATTTGTTATAGTATGTCCCAGGTAGTTGTAGCTCTGGACTGTCTCCAGATGTATTCCCTCAACTGTGATATTTAATTGTAGGTCTTGAGAATGTTCTTTGTTTATGATCATAGTTTAGTCTTTTTGTATATCATATATTTATATATAGATATAGTCATCTATCTATTATACTTTTATTGACTGTTAGCATTTTTCCATTTATTGTCTGCAATGCATCCGCTTTCTGTGCCCCTTTTTTTTATTAGTCATTCTCCTTATTTCTTTAGGCATTCCTCTTAAGTCTTGTTTCCTTTCCAAGGTTTCTATTTCTATACATTTTTGGCTGAGCCAGTCTTCTTTTGCCTTTTTGCACATTTTGCGTATTTCATTTTCTATTTTATTGTATTGGGTAGTGTTCTTCGATTGTCTCCTCTCTTCCATTTTTTCTAAGATGGTGTTAATTATCCATCTTTGTGTTTTGTTCTTTTTTTTTTTTTTTTGGTAAGGTGTCGTTGGTTTCTTGTATGCTTTTCTTTATGCATTGCCATTTGGTTGTGATTTTTTCATCAGGATTTTCTCTTCTGTATTGCTCAATTCCTTCTTCTAGCAGCTTCTGGTATGTGTTCTTTACTTGTATTGTATAGGTATCTTTAATATCTTTTTGATTTAAAGCTGTTATATCGAGTGGATTTGTTGATGAATTAGACTTTTGCTTGTTTCTCTTTAGTTTGATTATCTTAGAATTAAGAAAAAAACTCTCAACGTTTGAAAGATAACATTTTTGTATTAAAACCTTTAACGTCACTAGAGGAGGACAGAATGAGAAGTGAGAACATCAAAAAATAATGTTGGATTCCCTCTCCTGCCTCAAACCATCGTAATCTTCAAGAACCGTGTCTGCTGGCGTAGATAACCATGTCTCTCCACAACTGTCCATCTACAGAACTATTTAACATTTTAAAAAATTTCTTATCAAACCGTTCTCTGAAACTGCCTTTTCTCTCTCTCTCTTTCTCTCTCTCTCTCTCTCTCTCTCTCTCTCTCTCTCTCTGTGTGTGTTTCCCCGTGTCTCTTCTTTTCATTATCTGTATAGTATAGTCACCAAACGCATACACATAAAATAAATATGTTTTGATGAGTATGAAGTCACATAAATATGTTTTGATGAGTATGAAGTCACATAAATATGTTTTGATGAGTATGAAGTCACATAAATATGTTTTGATGAGTATGAAGTCACATAAATATTAAAAGTGACTCAGTCATCTGATCAGAACCGAGTGTAAGTACGCACGACTTCAAGATGTGGTTATGTAGTTAGTCGAAGACCCCGGTATCACTGCCAACGAATGAAATCCATAATTTCTTAACCGCCCGTGCCAGTGAATTGTATATATGTCATCTGAATTAAGATCTCATCGCATTTAAGGATCCATAACAAAGAAAGGCAGCTGCAGTCCCCATCATAGCAACTACAGAACGCTAAAAGACATACGGCGTAACCGCACCAAAAGTGAACGCAGTCAAACTGTCGTTCTTCATGCGATAACATCATTCATCATGCGATAACATCATTCATCATGCGATAACATCATTAATCGTAAGCAATCGGAATATCAAAACACGATCAAGATGGAAAAAAACACAGCTCACAGTTGCACCAAGATCCATCTTTTTTTTCTACATAGAAAATATCAAACTTACAATCTTCCTATCAATTAATCTTAACCATAGAGAGTCCTTGTCGGTGCAACGGAGATCGTGCTCTGCGTTCACATCTTCCTGTATTACACCATCAAGCATTGCTAATGATGATGGTGCTGACCCCAACACGAAGGCAAAGATAACCGCACCACCCTACAACACTTGGCAAGCAGATGTAGATACGATACGATTATTCTAGTTTGTACATTTATACCGATGTTGTATGATGATAGTTATAATCGTATACCGATGTTGTATGATGATAGTTATAATCGTATACCGATGTTGTATGATGATAGTTATAATCGTATACCAATGTTGTATGATGATAGTTATAATCGTATACCAATGTTGTATGATTATAGTTATAATCGTATACCAATGTTGTATGATGATAGTTATAATCGTATACCAATGTTGTATGATGATAGTTATAATCGCTACAGTTTCTTTGTGTCAATGTACTAGCCATAGGTCCTAATCCCAAACACTGCCAAGAGCTGATGGTGAAAGAGGACGCGAGTGTCAAGGAAGTGGAAGGAAAGTACAAGAAACTGATGGCCGATAGTCAGGTAAGAGCTGGAAATGATGTGCTCTTTGCATGGAAGGATCTAAACTATTTTGCTAAAGGTTTATGTCTCAGTGGTTTATCTCTAAACAAAGTCGTACTTGTTGAATGGGTTAGCGCACTCGTTACTGATCAGAAAGGGTACAAGTTGTGTTCTCCTAAAGGCAGAATGTTATCCCGATGTTAGAGGGCTGTGAGGTTTATCCTCTAAAAATTGGTGCCAGAGACAATTCTGGAATATAGAGCCATCTGGCGTTGTACAAAAGAATATAGAATGGTCTGGTGTGGTACCAGAGAATATATAGTTAGTTGTGGTATCAAAGAATATGGAGCGGCCTGGCATGGTACCAAAGAATATAGGACAATATAAAGTGGTTGTCGTGGTACCCAAAAATATAGGACAATATAAAGCGGTTGTCGTGGAACAAAGAATATAGAGAAGCCTGTCGTGGTACCAAAGTATATAGAGCGGTCTGGTGTGGTACCAAAGTATATAGAGCGGTCTGGTGTGGTACCAAAGTATATAGAGCGGTCTGGTGTGGTACCAAAGTATATAGAGCGGTCTGGTGTGGTACCAAAGTATATAGAGCGGTCTGGTGTGGTACCAAAGTATATAGAGCGGTCTGGTGTGGTACCAAAGAATATAGAGCGTTCTGGTGTGGTACCAAAGAATATAGAGCGGTCTGGTGTGGTACCAAAGAATATAGAGCGGTCTGGTGTGGTACCAAAGAATATAGAGCTGTCTGGTGTGGTACCAAAAAATATAGAGCGGCCTGTTGTGGTACACAACATGACCCAAACATTAAAGTTGGTAATTGAAAAATAATGTTCAGAATCAATATATTTCGTATGATACGGTTATGGGGTCATGTAAGAGTCAATAAACTGAATTGTTTCAATAAAAATTGGGTTGACTTCTCAACGATTATAAGAGCTAGTCATCGTAGTACTAAGTTGAGTGCACGAAACGTTGGTTTGTCTAGTCATGTTTATCTAATTAATAAAACTGAAACATATTATTTTTAGTTAAGTTTAGTATTTAGTCTCTGTGAGTGGTTCCCCGTTATATACTTCTGTGTATTATTGCTTCATGTGTTAAAACTACACATTCCTGCAACGCAGGGTCTTGGACCATTAATAAGTTCTCAATAAATGTAATTTGGGAGTCTTACCTATATAACTGAGCCTGATAAAAGTATAGACCTTGGAAATGAGACACTGTGGGGATATATAGACCTTGGAAATGAGACACTGTGGGGATATATTTCTGCCAATCTCCTAACGATATTTTGTGAATGAAAATGTTCAAAATTGAATTAGGTAGCATATAGGGTTGTGAAGATTGGATTAGGGTTTTGAAGGTTGGAATAGGGTTGTGATGGTTGGAATAGGGCTGTAAAGGTTGGAATAGGGCTGTGAAGATTGAAATACTGCTGTGAAGTTTGGAATAGGGCTGTGAAGATTGGAATAGGGCTGTGAAGATTGGAATAGGGCTGTGAAGATTGAAATAGGGCTGTAAAGATTGGAATAGGGCTGTGAAGATTGAAATAGGGCTGTGAAGATTGGAATATGGCTGTGAAGATTGAAATAGGGCTGTGAAGATTGGAATATGGCTGTGAAGATTGGAATAGGGCTGTGAAGATTGGAATAGGGCTGTGAAGATTGGAATATGGCTGTGAAGATTGGAATAGGGCTGTGAAGGTTGGAATAGGGCTGTGAAGGTTGGATTAGGGTTGTGAAGGTTGGTATAGAGTTGTGAAGGCAGGAATCACTGTAAAGTAAAACAGTTTTTTTTCTTATGTCGGGGATTAAATACAAACTCTAACCCGAGCACCTTGTTCGCTGGCATTCAACCTTCATTCTCCAGCTCTACACACATTCCCCACCCCATCTGTAAACCCAGGAAATACGATTTAAAAAACGTAGCGATAATTGTTCGTTGTGTCGTAAGATCTGAAGCGGAACATGGGATTTGCTCATACAATATCCCTTATTAAAACATATAGCTGCAGAAACTGCCAATGTATTTTTATTGCTGTATATGTCAACAGGAGAATATTATTCGTGTTGTTTATTCCATTTGTCAGGTACACACAAAATGAACATTACAAACATGCGCAGTTAAAAGCGCTAAAACACAGCGGTGGATATTCAGAGACGGCAATTGAAGCCACGACTGTTAATATATTATCGCAATACACACTAGCTCAATGAATTAAATGTATCCGTGTAAAACCACTACCAGCCACTGTATTCCGTAGTCTACCTCTATATTACTGAAGTAATTCTAGCTCTCACAATTATATATTCACATGGGATCTATGGACACGACTGCTCCAGGTCTTGTCTCAGTGTCTGTCCTTTATGTGGGAAAAAAATCCGGAAAATGCCTACAATGTAAACATCCTGGCTATACTGTAAGGCTATACCTTTAATGACACTTGTCCCGATGGTAATTTTGGACTACAGTGCGAACAGACGTGTTCTGATGGTGTGACATCATATGTGACCCGGAAAGTGTAAACTGTACGTGCAAGGAAACGTACTACGAGTCAGACTGCACTCTCAAATGCCCGGACAAGTGTTTCAACGACACCTGTGAACAGTCAACCGGGAACTGTGCATGCAAGGGAAGTTCTACGGGTCAGAATGCACTCTCAAATCTCCGGACAACTGTTTCAACGAAACCTGTGAACAGTTAATCGGGGCCCGCGTCTCGTATGTCGATGATTCCCACGTTAAGAAGAGTCTGCCGACTACAACAAACCCAAGCATATGGAT
The DNA here is from genome assembly GCA_032433765.1 of Megaustenia siamemsis. Taxonomy (NCBI): domain Eukaryota; kingdom Metazoa; phylum Mollusca; class Gastropoda; order Stylommatophora; family Ariophantidae; genus Megaustenia; species Megaustenia siamemsis. Next base: position 57,044,931 of record JAVIAB010000091.1, read on the forward strand.
ACCTTAATGCGTTTCTGTGGTGGACATGGTTCATTTCTTGGTGTTTTTTCCGTGAAGCCATGGCTCATATCTTGATGTGTTTCTGTGCTAGCCATGGCTCATATCTTGATGTGTTTCTGTGCTGGCCATGGCTCATATCTTGGCTTGTGTGTGTGTGTGTGCTGGTCATGGCTCATATCTTGGTGTGTGTCATGTTAGTCATATCTCATATCTTGGTGTGTCCGTGTTAATCATGTCTCATATCTTTATGTACGTCTGAGTTTAGTAATATCTTAGTATGTATCTGTGTTAGTCATGTGTCATATCTTTGTGTGTGCATGTTTGGGTTAGTGATATCTCATATCTTTGTGTGCATGTTTATGTTGGTCATATCTCATATCTTTGTGTGTGCATGTCTGTGTATGTCACATCTCATATCCTTGTGTGTGCATGGCTATGTTAGTCACATCTCATATCTTTGTGTGTGCATGTCTATGTTGGTCATATCTCATACCTTTGTGTGCATGTCTATGTTATGCATGTGTCATATCTTTGTGTGTGCATGTCTATTTTAGTCATATCTCATATCTTTATGTTTATGTTAGTCATGTGTCATATATTTTGATGTGTGTCGGTGTTAGTCATGCCTCGTATCGCTGTGTGCATGTCTGTGTTGGTCACATCTCATATCTTTGTGTGTGCATGTCTGTGTTAGTCACCTCTAGTGACTCTGGCAGATGGTGCTCGTAAACCTGGGAGGGCAGACCATCTAAGGGCAGAATCCACCTACAGAAAAGATCATCTGCTGCCTTGCAGGAAGATTGGGGACAATCAAAGGCTAAGGAATGCAAACCTGAATAAAATACTGGCTGAAATCGGATGCACTGGGCCACTGACGCAGAACACAGTGCAACATTTTAACGGGTGTTCAATCAGAGTGGATCTGGCAGACTCTAACTGTGATGTTCTGTCTGTGGGGGCGATCAACACACTTAACATGACAGCTGGCTTCATGTGAGAGTCTGGAATCCTACTCTGATTGAATCCTGATCGTAGGAGAGAGAGAGAGAGAGAGAGAGAGAGAGAGAGAGAGAGAGAAAGCAGCAGTTTTGGAAACTTTTAAACCCCAGAATAGTTATGCTATCTATCTATCTATTGACCTTTCGAACCGTTGCCGGTCCAAAGGGCATAGTTCCAGATACTCTTGATCTTATCTAAATTTGTATTCTATCAGTTGTCAATCCTTGTAAAGATCTTTTATCAAATCTCACCATTTGTTTCTGTTCTGTGCAGGCAACTCTATCTACATTGAGGAGCCTATTTGGGTTCCCGGTTGGATTCAAATTGTAGGATTTGTTTTTCTCCCGCTTGTTATAGAACCGTTGATCAAAGGTTTAACGAGCCACTATCGTAAAAACGTGTTTGTTAATGAAACGTAGACTTGATACAGTTATGCTAGTTAGACAGAATTATCAGACTTCAAATTGTGAAGCATCTAGTGTCATCAACCTCATGCAATCTTTGTAAACAAATCAATAAATACACTTTCAACATAAGGAAAGGTTGTGATCGGTTCTGTTCTGTTCATGGAATCAGTCAGTATTACTGCTGTCGAGTTCCCCATATCCGTTCCACTCACGTCACATGTGACTCCCGGAAATGCTCTAATGACAAGGTCGACTACCGCGCAGCTCTAAACGTCGCACAGGCGACGATTGGAATTAACTTCCGTCGGAAAGAGAGTGCTGAGTCACTTCCCCTCAAAAAGTGAGATGTGATCGGTAATATCGAGCTAAGCTGCTGCAGACAGGTCAGCAGCACAACCTGTATGTTGTCCCAACACTGTTGCGGGGGTCATGCGACAGGTCAGCAGCACAACCTGTATGTTGTCCCATCACTGTTGCGGGGGTCATGCGACAGGTCAGCAGCACAACCTGTATGTTGTCCCAACACTGTTGCGGGGGTCATGCGAGAAGTCAGCAGCACAACCTATATGTTGTCCCAACACTATTGCGGGGGTCATGCGAGAAGTAAGCAGCACAACCTGTATGTTGTCCCAACACTATTGCGGGGGTCATGCGAGAAGTAAGCAGCACAACCTGTATGTTGTCCCAACACTATTGCGGGGGTCATGCGAGAAGTCAGCAGCACAACCTGTATGTTGTCCCAACACTATTGCGAGGGTCATGCGAGAAGTAAAGGCTAGGGGGTTATCTGGGAGATACTTGCCTTAATAGGAAAGTACAGAAATACAATTTATTTCCGAGCTGTGATCGTAACCCTATACCATAGTCATGAGAACGCCTGCGCGAAAGACATTGTCCACTATAGCTAATGTTTTTGTTAGCTGAGTCGCAGTGTTCCCTAGCGTTCGGCTTCTCGTGGCAAGGCGCATTGCCAGGGAGTACGGGTTCGATCCTGCTTCGGACCATATGTTGTTCTTTGTTTTTTTTTCTGTTGTTGATTATTTGTAATTATTTTCTGTTGTTGTTGATTATTTGTCATTATTTTCTGTTGTTGTTGTTTATTTGTCATTTTTTTCTGTTGTTGTTTATTTGTCATGTTTTTTCTGTTGTTGAGGTTTATTTGTCATTTTTGTCTGTTGTTGTTGTTTATTTGTCATTTTTTTCTGTTGTTGTTTATTTGTCATTTTTTTCTGTTGTTGTTTATTTGTCATTTTTGTCTGTTGTTGTTTATTTGTCATTTTTTTCTGTTGTTGTTTATTTGTCATTTTTGTCTGTTGTTGTTCATTTGTCATTTTTTTCTGTTGTTGTTTATTTGTCATTTTTTTCTGTTGTTGTTTATTTGTCATTTTTGTATGTTGTTGTTTATTTGTCATTTTTTTCCGAGTGCTGTAATACATACCTCTTCCTTCTATGATTCCCGAGGGGGTTATACCATAAATAGATCACACAGAGCGTAGACCCTAATGCGGTTATGGGTCTGTTACAGATTCTGTCCGATATCTTTTACAATCATACTAGCAGCAAACATAGCTCAGATGTTTCCCTTTTTAACGAGCCCTCGAGATCCAAAGTAAGTTCCGAGGCTTGAGCAAACAGTCCGGCTACACCTGTAGCCCCGCACTGTGTTATTGAAAGTTTATCTGCTGATTTATCTCCCGAGTTAAACACCATGATACACCGGTTTATCTCTAGACAGTAAGAGTCTTTTACTATAAAGAGAGAGAATGGTAAAAGTAGTTCCTTAGCGATTGAGGTTGGGTAATTTCCAGTTTTCATTCCGGATTTCACCCGTTGACTAAAGGAATACGTCATCCGTCCTTAAACGGACGAGAATGTGTTATGTTGAGGTTTGCAGTAGAACTGTGATTTGCGTTTTTCAGCCCAAAACATCCGACTTCAACACGACAATTTATAGTATCGGGTTGCCTTCCCTCACGGTTCCTACTCACCTGACCGGACTAGACTGGTTAGTCTAGGGGCACCGCGAAGAGGATCTGGATAGTTCTAGTTCATTGAGCCTGACGCAATTCATCAGCTATGGTTCGCTGACAGTTTTCAGCTCTGTTGCCAATATCACCTTGGAGTGTAAGTGACGTCATTGTACTAATCCACAGCTTCATGAGGTGGCCAGTTCCCCTCCTCGCTACCTTATCTTCCCTAGAGAATATCCCTGGTTATCAACTAAAGAGAACTGAGTGGACCTCGAGAGACTTTGTTTGAGTCAGCTGGCATGAATCCCAAGCCTTCTATTCGACAGACAAGTGCACTAACAACAGCACCACACGGAAATGTTACACATTATAATAACAGTGTAATGGTGTATGCTAATATAAGAACATAATACGTACGATTCGGTAGCTTCTTTAGCCTATTTGGGAAAACCACCCAACTGGGCTACCGACGTTCGGCCAACCCTTGTTCTATTCCCGTTGGAGGCAGTGTGAGTCGTACCCGTCGTTGGGAAAAAAAAAATACCCCCGTGGTCGACCCAGCCGTTGACAGAAAGGGGTACCAGGTTAGTACTCTGGGAAGGTGAGGAATGCCGCCTCACATCGTGAGTTTCGATGCTTGAAGCGACACTATCAAGAAATCTACGAATACTTTTGGATAGGCGGCCGAGCACATATGGGTGGAAACTCGTGTGCTAAGACGCCGGTTCAAGTCTCTTGACCTTACCTTTACGTGCGATTCTTTATTTGCATTCATCTGGCGTTAACAAAGTTTAATGTTTTTGTATTATTGCATTATTTAGTCAAACTAGGGGTTGAACGTTTATTGCTTGATCGCTATTCAGTAGGTGAAGACAACCTTATATTTTATCTGTTCACAGATAACAGGACAGTTTATTGTGCTGCGTGGCAAGGATGCATGGCATGACATAATACAATACCAGGTACGTAAACACGTCAGTGATATGAGATCTTTCTCAGGGGGCGAGTAGGGCCACCTAAACATATTTTACATTTTGTTTAGTCACCCTCACTTGTCCAGAACAAAAGGACAAGAGGTTGGGTTAGATCCCAACCGATTGCTTCCAGGTTCACCCAGCCTTAAATCGGTACCGGATGTTTTATTGTGAAAGTAAAGCAGCACGGGCGTAATACTGACCACGTTACCCCAAAAATCATGGTCAATTACACCAGATTCCCTACACGCCACTTGGCGTGACGGGTCACTAACACCAGATTCCCTACACGCCACTTGGCGTGACGGGGCTCTTTACTTTTTTATTTTTTACTAGTTCAGAACAGAAAAAGTTATTTTTTTTTGTGTTTTTTTTTTTAATCCTTACGGCATTTGTTTCATCTCTTTAAAAAAAAAGGGGGGGGGGGGGTGCCGAGGGGGGGGGGGGGCTGACTGTAGAATTGAATCGTAAAGGCCACATGCCCAGTGCACTCCCAATGATCTGTTTTGTTAAAAGAAACGTTATGTTATATAAGTGCAAATAAATTGATCATGTACTATCAAGTGTAGCCCTATGACTTCTCTGTCAAGCTGCAATAAACGAGAACATCAGCCATCACTGAGCCTATTTGGAGAGTGAGTACGTCAACTATGTTTCTCTCTGTGCACTGAGCCTGTCAGGGGAGTGTCAACTATGTTTCTCTCTGTGCACTCAGCCTGTCAGGAGAGTGCCAACTATGTTTCTCTCTGTGCACTGAACCTATCAGGAGAGTGTCAACTATGTTTCTCTCTGTGCACTGAACCTACCAGGAGATTGTCAACTATGTTTCTCTCTGTGCACTGAGCCTGTCAGGAGATTGTCAACTATGTTTCTCTCTGTGCACTGAACCTATCAGGAGAGTGTCAACTATGTTTCTCTCTGTGCACTGAGCCTGTCAGGAGATTGTCAACTATGTTTCTCTCTGTGCACTGAACCTATCAGGAGAGTGTCAACTATGTTTCTCTCAGTGCACTGAACCTATCAGGAGATTGTCAACTATGTTTCTCTCAGTGCACTGAACCTATCAGGAGATTGTCAACTATGTTTCTCTCTGTGCACTGAACCATGTCAGGAGAGTGTCAACTATGTTTCTCTCAGTGCACTGAACCTATCAGGAGATTGTCAACTATGTTTCTCTCAGTGCACTGAACCTATCAGGAGAGTGTCAACTATGTTTCTCTCTGTGCACTCAGGCAGAATAGATGATAATGTGATGACAAATGAATGTTATTAATTATTTCTTTACCATCTTTCACATCAAGCTTCAAAGGAAAAATTTAACATAAGGTAGTTTCTTTCTTTTTTATAATTAATATTCATAACAAAGATTCTAAATGAGCAAAGTTGGATCTTGAATACACTTCTACCCGGATCAGAAACTTGGACGACCTATGCAGGGCAGGAGAAAAGGTTAAACAACATTCTTGTGCGTTGTCTTCAAAAGATTATGAACATCAAATGGCAGGACAAAGTGTCCAACTCTAATGGTTTACAACGAGCCAAACTCCCATCCATCATGGCAGGACAAAGTGTCCAACTCTAATGGTTTACAACGAGCCAAACTTCCATCCATCATGGCAGGACAAAGTGTCCAACTCTAATGGTTTACAACGAGCCAAACTCCCATCCATCATGGAAACTATTAGGAGTCATAGACTAAGGTGGACGGGCCATGTAAGTAGAATGATCAGTGCTGAGATATAATGATGTTTGCAGAGCTTCCTTGAGTGAATTCTCTTTCAGTGAAAAAACTGGAAAAATCTGGCTGCAGATCGTAGCACATGGAAAACGATAACAAATGTCATAGCAAAATACGAGGCAGTGACGATGTCAAATTAAGAAGACAAAAGAGTCAGGAGAAAGATGACGAGGTCAGGCATCACCAATACATCTTATTCGTTTTGTGGTCAGATCTGTCTGTCCAATATTGGCAGATTCAGCCACGAGAGAAGCTGTTCAGCATAAGACACTAACATGTTTACCAAACTAGGGATGACTTATCATGATTGCTTGCTACCAGCCATCTGTCAAGATGTCAAAGGCCATACATATATAGTACCCAGTTGTTTCTCTAGAGGGGACTGCAGCTCAGTGCTTTCTTTATCCTCTCTGACCTAGATCAGTATACATTTTTCTTGTAGCTAGTTCGGTATTAATCTGTCCAACCATTTAATTAGTAAATGGGAACTTACCACCCAAACAAAAGATAACACAGAAATAGCAGACAGCTGGGCTCTGTACTATGACCTTTCTCTCTGACTGCCTGTTTGTTACCAGCATGCCAAGATGACATGTACTTGACCTACTTGGTTTCCTAGAAAAGGATATAGATATTTTTGGCTTAATCAGTCACACTGGAATGTAAGTGATTAGCTTTAGTTCTGTTCTTTTCTATTCTATTCATGCTGTCAGTTTCCATACAGCTGGACTTCCCCAATGAAGTGATTCTCTAGAATTCATTCATTTATTCTTACTTTTGTAATTATAACCATCATCATTGTACAACGAATCATCTCTCCAAACATTATACCTGTAAGGTCTTCGTCAAGCGACAAAGACATAAGCTCAACGGGTTACATTCATAAACAGGAGTTAAACATGGTTTAGAGAAGATATTGCATTTATTTTCATTAGGTTCAGTATGACTGTATATACCAGTGACATGACGGTTACCTACCAACTTCAGTTACAGTTCTACTCCTAACTATATATATAGATGAATAAAAATGCGAAGCTGCCAGTAAAGCTTATAGTAAATTAAAGTACACCCGTCATGCCAAGTGGCATATAGGGAATATGGTGTTAGTGACCATCAATTTTACAGACCTTCAGCACATGTTTTTTGGGGTAATGTGGTCGGTATTACAATCTGTACCGCTTTACTTTCCCAGAAAAAAATCCGGTACCCATTAAAGGCTGGGTGAATCAGAAGCCGTCAGTTGGGATCGAACCCTACCTCTTGTCCTAGTAAAGCTTATGCTAAGGAGAAATGATAAAATATAGAAACAAAATTGGAATGGTTAAAGCCTTACATAATAAGCAAACGACACAAATTTGGGCGACGTTTCAGCTCAATAGACCTTCAGCAGTATCAAACATACAACACACACACACAGATATGTAAGTAATTAAAAAATACTTACATATACATTACTTATATATCTGTGTGCGTTGTATGTTTGTTCCTGCTGAAGGCCTATTGAGCCGAAACGTCGTTCAAATTTGTCTCGTCCATTAATACGCAAAGCTTTAACCATACTGTTTGATTTTTTTTCTTTTTCTTTTCACATACTTTATTTTTCATTTCTCCCTATTTCACATACTTTATTTTTCATTTCTCCCTATCTACAAGTATTAATTGTAACTGAAAGAGATTGTTGTTACTACAGCATATGTTCATCTCATACAAACAGTATAAACTAAACAGCCATATATGTTTGACTATTCCTCAGGAGAAAGTGAATGGCATTATGATCGTGATGGGCACTCGTGGCCAGAACTCTCTGAGACGAACTTTCATGGGCAGTGTCAGCGACAGTGTTGTCCATCATGCATCTTGTCCAGTTCTAGTTTGCTGCCATCCAAGGAATTAGTTTCATTTTGTTTACACATCAATAATGTGCAGTTGTCTGCTTAGACAAACAATAATGGCACAGTCTGAACTTGATTTTGGCATCAGTCAATAATTGTTGCTTATCATGCTTCAAATTGAAGTTCATTGTTTCAACGTTTTTATGTCAGGTTTAGTATTTTATTTTTCACTTCATCTGTTGCTTTACAATGTTAAAGAAAAGTGGAGTTATTGAGTTATATGTAGGTCATCATCATTGCACTCTGAACATGTCCATAGGTGCTCAGATCCCCTCCTCAGTTATTGAGTTATATGTAGGTCATCATCATTGCACTCTGAACATGTCCATAGGTGCTCAGATCCCTTCCTCAGCAAGTCCTGCAGTGTCCAGCAACTGATGACTCCAGTTTTGTGTTGGTTGATAAGTCTTCTTATACACCCACTAAGATTCTTGTTTCTGGCTGTGCCCATCTTAATTTCCACGTCTCTCATCTGAAGGAGTGACGTGGACTCAGGCTGTCCGAGTCCTATGCCCTTCCCATATCTCAGAGGGCATTGATGATGTCCGCCTGATCCATTAGTTGACCATCCTCAACATTAGAGCTGCTAGCCAACCTGTCCGCTCTAAATTTCTCTCATTTATGAAAAGTGGAGTATGAGGATGAATGCTATGTCAGGTCTAGTGTTCTCCTTCATGGTGCTCATTGAGTCTGCTATTTCAATCTTCCAGGTCTAGTGTTCTCCTTCATGGTGCTCATTGAGTCTGCTATTTCAATCTTCCAGGTCTAGTATTCTCCTTCATGGTGCTCATTGAGTCTGCTATTTCAGTCTTCCAGGTCTAGTGTTCTCCTTCATGGTGCTCATTGAGTCTGCTATTTCAATCTTCCAGGTCTAGTGTTCTCCTTCATGGTGCTCATTGAGTCTGCTATTTCAATCTTCTTTTAGATCTTACTCTTCCCTCTCTTCTCATTGTTCCTGTTACAGTTCTCTGTGTGAAGCTTTTTTTGGTGGTTATCTTTCTGGTGGTTATCTTTCTGGTTGTTATCTTTCTGGTGGTTATCTTTCTTGTGGTTATCTTTCTAGTTGTTATCTTTTTGGTGGTTATCGTTCTGGTGGTTATTTTTCTTGTGGTTATCTTTCTGGTGGTTATCTTTCTGGTGGTTATCTTTCTGGTGGTTATCATGCTACTTGTCTGAACAATTTAATCTGTTGATTTGTAAATATGAAAAGTACTAGTGTTACCTCAAACCTTTTTTTCCTCTTATATCTTCATTTCTGTTCTGTCACTCATAGTGTCAGGCATCCCATTTCTGCTGAGGGTTAAGTAACAATTAGAAGTTTCCATCAGAGTTTGATCATTACAAGGTTTTAACACATCTATTATAAATCATAATAAAATAATTCACTTGGTAGAATCTGCATAAATTTAAAATGAAGATCACCAATAATAAACAAACCAATGATGCCTCAGATATTGTGCCGCTGTAGTAGCTCAAAGGTTGGATTGGATTGTCCGGTGAACACAAATTTGGTCCTTGATGACTCTTAGGTTTATCCACTTTAACTTGGGTACCAGATTTTTCTGAGAAAATAGGCCAACCAGAGGTGATACCTACACCTCACCCATAAAATGTGGCAAAGTCATAAACAAATATGGAAATTAACATTTGACTCCCAATACATCTTTAGTCATGGAGGCAACCCTTTTCATTTTTGTTTAATCTCAGATACTGCAACTGGTAATTATATTTATACAATTAATTCAATATTGTTATTATTAAAGAATTATTCCTGGCAATCAAATGAAAAAAATTGTTTTTAATGACAGAAGTCATTGTTGATGGATAGAAACTATCCTCAATGAAATGCTGGAAATATAAATATTCAGCAAATTAATCAGTCAGTTAATATAACAGAAAATGAAAGAGAACTTTACAAATGTTCTTATTAACAATGCAACAATGCGCACTTATATATCGGTTATTAGTTATTTAAATTTAATAACAATATTTATACTTTTAATTATTAAAATATAACAACAATGGAGCCGCGATAGCTCAGTGGTTAGTGAACTGGACTACAAAGACAAGGGGTAGGGTTCGATCCCAACCAACGGCTTCCGGGTACACCCAGCCTTAAAATGGGTACCGGATTTTCTGGGAAAGTAAAGCAGCATGGGCGTAATAGCGACCACATTTCCCCAAAAATCATGTGCTGAAGGTCTGTAAAATATAGGGTCACTAACACTATATTTCTCTATACGCCACTTGGCGTGACGGGGGTACTTTTCACTTTTAACAGCAATATTTATAATTTAAATAATTAAAATATAACAACAGTATTTATGATTTAAATGATTAAAATATAACTGAATACTTAGTATGTCAAATGTTTGTATGATCATGGAGACTGCGGTGAAATTTTTACCTTTTTTTTTTAAAGTGTTATCTCTTGTGAAAAAAGTGAACCTACAAAGAACCAATGCCATATATTGGCCAAAAGGCTTTCTTCGGAGGCACCAAACATTACATTTTCACAAACGAAAGAAATATACGAGGATGATATACATTATATCTGATCAATTACGAGACATACATGATTGTAACCTAGAGAATAAAACAATTAATGGTTCTGTTAAAGTTACTTGAAATAATGTAGCAAACTATAAATAATTGTTTTTAAGTTACTAGTTGCCATAGAGATGTGGTTTTGCGGAAGAATGTTGAGATTACCATCAACAGTTACAAATAATGACGAGGATATTTGAAAGGAAGTCGGAGCAAAAAAAAAAAAAGCTTATTTCCAACATCGGGAGGAAACAATCACCATCTTCTGGCCATGTTATGAGAAGGTAACAATTGGAATATGTAGCAGCAACAGCAAAAATCAGGGCAGAAGAGAGAGAGGAAAGCAGAGAGAAAACATCGCCCGTGTGCTACCGGGGCCCAAAAGGGGAGTAAAGAATAGTGGCGCTGTATCCTACCAGGCATGTTCGTAAGAGGCGAGAAAGGAGGGTTGGGCATGGGACTGGCTATCCCATACTGTAAAAAAATAAGCTGAAAAAAAACTTCACAAACATGGACAAGTCACTAACATAGAATTATGGAAATGTACCAGTCAAATACCAGTGGATAAAGAGATACAGCGAAGACGATGGCGCTGGATAGGACACACACTGTGGAAGCCAACTGAGAGTATTACACAACAGGCCCCTTTTTTTAATCCCCAGGGGAAAAGACAAGGAGGAAGACCAAGAAATTCTTGGAGAAGACAGATGGAAGCAGAGATGAAGATGATGGGGAAGACATGGAATGATCTTAAAAGAATGGCAAAAACAAAACGACTTGGAAAGTGTTTGTTGAAGACCTTTGCTCCACAGGGAGCTGAAAGATAGAAGAAGAGAGAGAAAATATATCAAGCAGTTAAAAAGAGTAGTTTGGTTGGAGGCCACCTGTGGTAGTAATAGGCCTCTGCAACGATAGAAAGTTTGGAGGGGTCCCACCACCTATGTCAGAAGACATGGTACATGATGATGATGATGCAGAAAACTATAAATATTATTTATTACACAAGGGATATATACTACAGTAGAAAACAAAGATGTAAACATTAGATTCACAAAACAAAAGCAGAAAGTGAATCAATACTTAGACAATAAGCAAATCAGCTATTTACTGTGTGACCTGCTTGCATTTGCCTGATGACTAATGGAATACATTTCTTCATCATCTGCCCTTAAAAGGATGTTAATTGGGCGTGCCGGCATTTTGTTGTGGTTTGTAGTAAAACTGTGATACTTGCGCCTTTCGGCCCAACACATCCGACGTCAGCATGACTCTGTGACCTGATATATATAAGGAATTGTAAATGTTTGAAAGAATCTCCATAAAAATATATGTTAAATATGTTGAGAGAGACTAATTTTAATTTCTCAATTTCCACAATAATTTTTTTTTAATGCCGTGGTAGATTCTTCCTTGATCTTACTCAGGTTCTGTCTGGGACTCTACTTACATTTTGTTTCTTATATTTGCCTTGTACTGTCTTACATCTCATATCTTTGTGTGTGCATGTCAATGTTGGTCATATCTCATATCTTTGTGTGCATGTCTATGTTAGGCATGTGTCATATCTTTGTGTGTGCATGTCTATGTCAGTCATATCTTTATGTGCATGTTTATATTAGTCATGTGTCATATATATTGATGTGTGTCAGTGTTAGTCATGCCTCGTATTGCTGTGTGCATGTTTGTGTTGGTCACATCTCACATCTTTGTGTGTGCATGTCTGTGTTAGTCACCTCTAGTGACTCAGGCAGATGGTGCTCGTAAACCTGGGAGGGCCGACCATCTAAGGTCAGAATGCCCCTACAGAAAAGATCATCTGCTGTCTTGCAAGAAGATTGGGGACAATCAAAGGAATGCAAACCTGAATAAAATGCTGGCTGAAATCGGATGCACTGGGCCACTAGCGCAGAACACAGTGCAACGTTTTAACAGGTGTTCAATCAGAGTGGATCTGGCAGACTCTAATTGGGATGTTCTGTCTGTGGGGCGATTAACACACTTAACCTGACAGCAGACTTCATGTGAGAGTCTGGAATCCTACTCTGATTGAGTCCTGATCGCAGAGAGAGAGAGTACTGTCTTAGTACTACTGTTACACAGCACTCTATTCAGGTGTGACCTTTTTATTTGTTCTGTCTGTGGGGGCGATCAACACACTTAACCTGACAGCTGACTTCATGTGAGAGTCTGGAATCCTACTCTGATTGAGTCCTGATCACAGAGAGAGAGAGTACTGTCTTAATACTACTGTTACACAGCACTCTATCCAGGTGTGACCTTTTTTTTTGTTATGTCTATGTATGTTGTTTAAAACAAGTTCCATGACAATTATAATTTCATCTTTTTTCATCACACCAACTCCAACAGTGCATTTCTTCATGAAGAAGTAAAGGCATCAAGATGCACCAAGATTTGTAGAGATACACCAAGATTTGTAGAGATACACCAAGATTTGTAGAGATACACCAAGATTTGTAGAGATACATTAGATTTGTAGAGATACACCAAGATTTGTAGAGATACACCAAGATTTGTAGAGATACACCAAGATTTGTAGAGATACACCAAGATTTGTAGAGATACACCAAGATTTGTAGAGATACATTAGATTTGTTTACATATCCTGTATATATATTTTTTGTGTTGTTGTTTGTTGTTCCAGCTGAAGGCCTACTTGGTCGAAACGTGGACTTTTGTTTTGTCCATTACCACGTAAAGCTGTTACCATACCACTTTTTTCTTCTTGTTTTTAGAATTGCCATTTCTTCATGAATAGTTTCTCCCTCTGAAAGAAACAAGAGAGCCACATTGGGTATAGGGAATCCAGAGTTAGAGCCCATATTTGTTTATAGACCTTCTGCACAATATTGTTGGGTAACTTAGTCAGTATTACGACCATGTTGCTTTTCTTTCCAAGAAAGAAAATCCAGTACCCATTTAAGGTTGGGTAAACACAGAACCCAGGAGCTGCGATAGCTCAGTGGTTAGTGAACTGGACTACAAGGGACAAGAGGTAGGGTTCGAACCTCCATTTCCATGCAGGAATCATGAAAGGCTATGTCTGAAAAGTGTTCCTTGTTCCAGTTTCCTCATATTCCAAGTCCGGCTTATTGCAGGAGCTACTGAGTTAAGTGCTCTGTGCACACCGTGAGCTGTGTGTCTCATCTGTTTTGATCATGTTTCGATATTCCAATTGTTTACGATGAATGATGATATCGTATGACAGGGAACAGTTGGCTGTGTTCACTCTCTGTGTGGTTTTGCCTTATGTCTTTTGGCATGTGCTGAAACTGCTACGATGGGGACTACAGGTTCCCTTTCTTTGTGTGGGAGATGAGATATTAATTTGGATGATTACGCTGGCACGGGCGGTTGAGCAATTATGGATTATAATTCGTTTGCAGTGATACCGGAGCCTTTCATAGCCAAACAATAAACCAAACCTGGCGAATCCTTTAACTGAAAATTGATTTCCTTTTTACAAGAATATGCTTTATATTTCACTAAAATGAAGAAACGCAGAAGGAAATGGTTTGGCCAAGCATCTCCAGTGTCTGCTCTAACAAAGACCATTCTGTAAGGAACTGCGACTGAGGGAATAAGGAGAGAAAGGCAGAAAAAAGCTATGGGAAGAAAATATTTAAAAAATGGAAAGACATCGGCTTTGCAGTACCAAAAAATGAATGAAGATGGAGAGAAATGGAGAGAGGAATAGGCAAAGAATTGAGAAAATTGAAACAAATTAAGGATAGGCAAACAAGGGAGGGAATTGGGAAAAAATTAGGAATAACCAAACATGTGAGGGAATTGGGAAAAAATTAGGAGTAGGAAAAGATGTGAGGAAATTGAAACAATTAGGAATAGGCAAAGAATTGAAGGAATTGGAATAAATCAGGAATAGGTCAAGAACTGAGGGAATTGGAACAATTAGGAATAACCAAACATGTGAGGGAATTGGGAAAAAATTAGGAGTAGGAAAAGATGTGAGGAAATTGAAACAAATTAGGAATAGGCAAAGAATTGAGGGAATTGGAACAAATTAGGAATAGGCAAAGAATTGAGGGAATTGGAACAATTAGGAATAGGCAAAGAATTGAAGGAATTGGAATAAATCAGGAATAGGTCAAGAACTGAGGGAATTGGAACAAATTAGGAATAGGTAAAGAATTGAAGGAATTGGAACAAATTAGGAATAGGTAAAGAATTGAAGGAATTGGAACAAATTAGGAATAGGTAAAGAATTGAAGGAATTGGAACAAATTAGAAATAGGTGAAGGAAAATGGAGATGGTTGACAAAGTCTGTGTGTGGTGTCATAATTACCGCGGGTGTTATGGAAAGAAGAAGAAGCAGCAAGTCAAAACGATATCTCAATTCCTCTAATTTCATGAATATCACTAATATTTTAAGATAAAATATATCATAATAAATGTGAGAAATGCTGAGATAATAGCTCCTGCTTGTATTTTTAAGACATATATTACACTAGAGTTCTAGTGATGTTAGTTTTGAGAATTGTACTACACTTGGGTTGTAGTAATGTTAGTTTTGAGAATTGTACTACACTTGGGTTGTAGTAATGTTAGTTTTGAGAATTGTACTACACTTGGGTTGTAGTAATGTTAGTTTTGAGAATTGCACCACACTTGGGTTGTAGTGATGTTAGTTTTGAGAATTGTACTACACTTGGGTTATAGTGATGTTAGTTTTGAGAATTGTACTACACTTGGGTTATAGTGATGTTAGTTTTGAGAATTGCACCACACTTGGGTTGTAGTGATGTTAGTTTTGAGAATTGCACCACACTTGGGTTGTAGTGATGTTAGTTTTGAGAATTGTACTACACTTGGGTTGTAGTGATGTTAGTTTTGAGAATTGTACTACACTTGGGTTGTAGTAATGTTAGTTTTGAGAATTGTACTACACTTGGGTTGTAGTGATGTTAGTTTTGAGAATTGTACTACACTTGGGTTGTAGTGATGTTAGTTTTGAGAATTGTACTACACTTGGGTTATAGTGATGTTAGTTTTGAGAATTGTACTACACTTGGGTTGTAGTGATGTTAGTTTTGAGAATTGTACTACACTTGTGTTCTAGTGATGTGAGTTTTGAGAATTGTACTACACTTGTGTTCTAATGATGAAAGTTTTGAGAATTGCACCACACTTGGGTTATAGTGATGTTAGTTTCGAGAATTGCACCACACTTGGGTTGTAGTGATGTTAGTTTTGAGATTTGTACTACACTTGGGTTGTAGTGATGTTAGTTTTGAGAATTGTACTACACTTGTGTTCCACTGATGTTACTTTTGAGAATTACAAATACACTACATTTGTGTTCTACTGATGTTATACTACATTTATTTTCTGATGATACTTACTATTTTGAGTAAACACTATTTCGTACCAATATTTACTGATCGATTTGTTAAGTTAATTAGTTATTGATCACACAATCTTAAACATCTTGTTCCCTAAACCATGTAGTGGTATTTAGCAGATTTGGTGTTTGTTGTTTGTCCAGCCTACCCCAGTTTGAAAGTCACATCACAAAGTCTAGCTTACGATAGATGGTAGATTTCTCTGAACTACCTTAAATGGGTACCGGATTTTTTCTGGGAAAGTAAAGCAGCACGGGCGTAATACCGACCACATTACCCCAAAAAATCATGTGCTGAAGGTCTGTAAAATATAGGGTCACTAACACCATATTTCCCTATACGCCGCCACTTGGCGTGACGGGGGGTACTTTACTTTTTTTTTACTTACTTCAAAATTGATATACCTAATGGTGTAACCGAAACAAGTGAAACTGTTCTAATAATTGCGCACAATAATAACATCAGATGGAAGATGCACAACAGAAACTAAAAGGCTATTCAGCTCAGGTCAAAATAGCATTTCAGAAAATGAAAAACATCTATGTTAATAGAAGTGAGAAAGAGAGTTCATCGGTGATATATGGAGCCAATTCTGACCTATGGATCATGGACAGTAGACAAACACAGGAAAAGATGATTAGAGACCACAGAGATGGGATTTCTCAGAAGAATGTTGAAAGTTCCCTGGACAGATAAAAAGACCAATGAAGAAGTTCTCAAAGAGGCCAACACAGAATGGGAGCCTGTGGCGTGACGGGGTGCTTACTATCATCATCATCAAGTACCGGGCCCGCTGGTGTAGGTGATCATGTCTCTCCACCACTTTCGATCTCGACAGTTGTTTATCATTTCTGTTGTTTACGTTCTGCCAAGCCATTCTCTTAAGCTGTCAGGTATCTTTTCTCTTTGCTTCCCTCTATCTCTTCGTCCCTCAATTTTCCCAGTTGTTACAATATATTCCAGCTGTTCCTTTCTCATTACATGGCCAACAAATGATGACTGTTTCTTCCTAATATTGGAAATTAGCTCTCTTTTTGCTTTGGTCTCTTTCAGAACGTTTTCATTACTCTTCTTAGCTGTCCATTTATTTTCAACATTCTTCTGTAAAATAACATTTCTATAGCCTCCAGTGATTTTCTTGTCTGTTGTCCTATTATCCATGATTCACATCCATATGTTAAGACTGGCTCTACATAACATTTATGAACTCTTTTTCTTGCTTCTATTGTCAAAAATGGATTGCCCAGTATCTTCCTAGTTTATATAAAACTGCTTTTGCCTGAATTATACTGCATCTCACCTCTGTTGTACATCTACCAACTGATATTTAAATTCATTTACCTGTTTTAATATTGTTCCACTTGTCTTTATCACTGAGGTGATGTTTTTTTCTTTGTTGTTACCATTACCTCTGTCTTTTTGCTATTAAGGCTGAGTCCTTTATTTTTGCTTTCTTTCACTATAATGTCCAACATTTCTTGTAACTCATTTTCACTCTTAGCGATTAAGACTGTATCATCAACATACCTTAGATTATTTACTTTACTTACCATATACCCTAACATCCCTCCGGACGTGATGGGGAGAGAATAGCTTGAGTGAAGATTGTGAAGCTGGGCAAGTCGTAAAGTTTAAACTTTGGTTGGGGCCTACACATGTTTATTCATAATTGAAACTGAGCTAAGTATGTCAAGTTGAATAGAGAAGATGTCCAACTTGATAACAATGGACAAAAGGGCACAATAATATAGGTCTACCTGTTGTACTTCAGAAACGCTGGTGTGAGTTTAAAAAGTAGAGTTAAGAGTTATCTCTCGTTGACAACAAGACTTGTAGACTTTCACTTCTTTAACATGTTCTACAGTTTTCTTCCTTTTGCTTTGTGCCTTTTTTATTAAACATAACTTTGTTTTGAACGTTATGCTTTTCCCCTAATTTGTTAAAATAACGATTTCTAAAATCAAAGTTACATTTTCAAAAATAATTAAAAGGATATCTGTAATAAATATTTTAAATGACTTCGATTTATTAAATGCAAATGCTACTTTTATTGTCATAAATTGTGCCAATTGGTTATCGTTAGCCATTGTTAATTGCATAATAAATACCTTTGTTTTAACTCACAACTTCAGTGTCTACTTATGTGTTTGTGTTCACCCGTTAAGTGGGTGTGGTTGCGTTCTGTCGCTAGTTTACGACAGAGCTGCGATATCTGCCCCTAGTGACCACACACAGCCGTCTATTGTGTTGATAGATTTGCCTAACGGTGTTTATTTGTCCTAGAAGCGGCCATTTTTGGCTTACTCTTTTGGACTTTTAGCTTAGTAGAGTTCTTTAATGTGCGTTAGTGTATACGGCACTTCCTGTTTTTTCACCGTTATCCGAGGGATAGACATCGGATCTCACTACCCAGAGAGGGCTAGACATCGGATCTCACTACCCAGAGAGGGCTAAACATCGGATCTCACTACCCAGAGAGGGCTAAACATCGGATCTCACTACCCAGAGAGGGCTAGACATCGGATCTCACTACCCAGAGAGGGCTAGACATCGGATCTCACTACCCAGAGAGGGCTAGACATCGGATCTCACTACCCAGAGAGGACTAGACATCGGATCTCACTACCCAGAGAGGGCTAGACTTCGGATCTCACTACCCAGAGAGGACTAGACATCGGATTTCATTACCCAGAGAGAACTAGACATCGAATTTCACTGCTCAGAGAGGGCTAGACATCGGATCACATTACACAGAGAGGGCCAGACATCGGATCTCACTACCCAGAGAGAGGACTAGACTTCATATCTCACTACCCAGAGAGGGCTAGACATCGGATTTCACTACCCAGATAGGACGACATCATATATCACTACCCAGAGAGGACTAGACATCATATCTCACTACTCAGAAAGGACTAGACATAGGATTTCACTACCTAGAGAGGGCAAGACTTCGGATTTCACTAACCAGAGAGCGCTAGACATCGGATTTCACCACCCAGAGAGCGCTAGACATCGGATTTCACTACCCAGACAGAACTAGACATCGGATTTCACTCACTACCCAGAGAGAACTAGACATCGGATCACGCTACTCAGAGAGAGGACTAAACATCGAATCTTTTTTTTTTCTTTTTTCGTTCGTCAGCTTTTACCTCTGACGAAGCCCCTAGAAACTAGGAACTGAGTTTTGCGTGTTAATCCATTTTTCCCTGGCAGCCGTGTGCACAGGGGTCCCTCGCCGCACAGGCATATATCTCCGACTTCAGAAGTACTCATATTTTTCCGTCGATGAGTAATTGACGTTTCAAGCCGGGCCTCGCTGCTGAGACCAGGGTGGTTGACGCAGAGAGAAATCATAAATAAAAATGATTATAACCCACAACCTCTCTGTCTCGAGGCCGGCGTCTTGCCTTGACACCAACCAGTTCCCCTACCCAGAGGGTACCCAGTACATATTTAAGGCTGGGTGAACCTAAAAGCCGTCGGACCCGACTTTGACCTAAGTATGTCACTGAGTCACTGTTGTTCCATTCAGCCTACGCCAATTAGGGAAGAATTACTTTACTTTCAGTACTCAACACCCAGTAGATCAGTAATGTTATCATGCAGGTCTTTCAACAGTATAAATCATGAAATCCTAAAAATCTACAATTACTTAATGTAATAAACATGAGGAGCAAAAAATGTAGACTAGATATGAATATCAAAATGATTAAAACTATGATCATAAACAAAGAAAATTCTCAAAACCTACAAATAAATATAAAAGTTAAAGGAATACATCTGGAGACATTTCAGAACAACAACTACCTGGGACATACTATAACCAGTGATGGAAAATGTATAAATGAAATAAACAAAGAATAGGTATGGCAAAAGATAATTTTAATGTCATGAAAAATATACTAATATCAAAACAAATAGCACCAGGACTAAAACTAAGAATATCAAAATGTTACATCTTCTCAATATTCCTGTATAGTGCAGATACCGTGATGGCAGGCAGAGGATCTCATGTATAGAGACAATGGCTGCGATCTCCGACTAGTACAGTCACTGCCAAGAAGGAAAGGAATGGCAAACTACCTTCAAATATTGCCTGGAATAATCATGATAAACCACACAAAAAGTTGAGCTCTTAAAAAACATCAGTAAGAAGCAATCAACATTTTTCGGGCACATCATGAGAAGAGGAAAGTTGGAATACTTGGTTGCAACTGGTAAAATAAAAGGAAAACAAAGAGAGGACATACTGGATAGCTTGGTGTCATGGCATGGAAAACAGTCAACAACAGAACTCATACGATGCACTATGGATTGAAGATTGTGGAGGGACATGATCGCCAACGCCAACCAGTACGGCACATGATGATGAGTGCAGAAACGTGGACATTAGACAAAAAAGCAGAACAGAAAATTGAAGCCTTCGGAATGTTGATTTATAGAAGAATAGGTAGAATTGGATGGAAGGAAAAGATAACAAACGATGACGTTTTAAAACAACTAAAAATGAAAAGAGAACTACTAAATACAATTCAAACAAGACAAATGACAATTTGGAGGCACGTTAAAAGACACAAAGGCCTAATAAAAGTAATATTGGAAGGAAAAATATAAAGTAAAAGAGGCAGACCAAGACTAACATGGACGAGTAACATCAAAAGATGGACAAGTCAACCCATGACAATCTGCACCATCAAAGCAATAGACAGAGTGAAATGACGCTCCATGGTAGTCAACCTTCGATGCGGAGACGGCACTCAATCATGATGAAATCATGAAACTAAGTGTAGGTGAGTATGAATCATGAAACTAAGTGTAGGTGAGTATGAATCATGAAACTAAGTGTAGGTGAGTATAAATCATGAAACTAAGTGTAGATTGAGTATGAATCATGAAACTAAGTGTAGGTGAGTATAAATCATGAAACTAAGTGTAGATTGAGTATGAATCATGAAACTAAGTGTAGGTGAGTATAAATCATGAAACTAAGTGTAGGTGAGTATGAATCATGAAACTAAGTGTAGGTGAGTATAAATCATGAAACTAAGTGTAGATTGAGTATGAATCATGAAACTAAGTGTAGGTGAGTATAAATCATGAAACTAAGTGTAGATTGAGTATGAATCATGAAACTAAGTGTAGGTGAGTATGAATCATGAAACTAAGTGTAGGTGAGTATGAATCATGAAACTAAGTTTAGGTGAGTATAAATCATGAAACTAAGTGTAGGTGAGTATAAATCATGAAACTAAGTGTAGGTGAGAAATAATGATTATTTCATGTTTCAGAGCTAAATAGTCGATTGCAATATTCCCCCCTCTCTTGATCTTATATAAATATAATACTTTTCATCCCGTTTGATTCTATGTCATTATCATCATTAAGTGCCGTCTCCAACATCGAAGGTTGGATACCATGGATCGCCATTCCACTCTGTCTCTTGCAGATTGTCATAGGCTAACTTTTTGTAAATCTTTTGATGTTACTCGTCCATGTTAGTCTTGGTCTGCCTCTGCCTCTGTTACCTTGTATTTTCCCTTCCAATATTACTTTTATTAGGCTGTTGTGTCTTTTAACATGCCCCAAAAATAAATGTATGTAAAGTATGTATGTGTATAGATTTTATGTAAATCTTTACTTTCCCCGATTTCTATATTTACCTTTCTTGATATTCCATCATTTCTGACATTAACACTGACACGATTGACAACACGCATTTGAATGTAGCTAGAGGTTCTGTGTGGATTTAATCATTACAATTTTTTTTTACAAGTTCAGTGGTTAGGATGAGGCTTTATTACTAACATTAAGCAAGGGTCTTCTAGTGACAGAATAGACAACAACCTTAGAAAGTACAAGGTGTCGTTACTCCGAGGAGAAAGACGCTAAACTAGGAAATTACCTAAGTGTTACCTTAATGCCACAGGGAAGAGTACCCAAATATTTCAATGACCAACTCTCGGCCGCCAAATTTTGTCCTGAAAAACTCCGGTACATATTTTTAGATTGGATAAAGCCCAAAGTCTTGACGGTTAAAAAAAAAAAAATTAAAACTCCACTTCCGGGATTGGAACTGGACTTTTCTGGTCAGCAGGGAACGCTCTGACCATGCAATTAACATGACATCACGAAACATTATATTTATATTAACTTTGATGCTGTTATTTATTTTAATCCCAACAATAACGGTCTTGATAAAATGACTACAACATAACGGTTGAGAAATAGCTAACGGTCTTGATAAAATAACTACAACATAACGGTTGAGAAATAGCTAACGGTCTTGATAAAATAACTACAACATAACGGTTGAGAAATAGCTAACGGTCTTGATAAAATAACTACAACATAACGGTTGAGAAATAGCTAACGGTCTTGAAGATAAGCACGCGCTAGTGGCGACTTGATGTCGCGTGCTAGTGGCGACTTGATGTCGCGTGCTAGTGGCGACTTGATGTCGCGTGCTAGTGGCGACTTGATGTCGCGTGCTAGTGGCGACTTGATGTCGCGTGCTAGTGGCGACTTGATGTCGCGTGCTAGTGGCGACTTGATGTCGCGTGCTAGTGGCGACTTGATGTCGCGTGCTAGTGGCGACTTGATGTCGCGTGCTAGTGGCGGCTTGATGTCGCGTGCTAGTGGCGACTTGATGTCGCGTGCTAGTGGCGACTTGATGTCGCGTGCTAGTGGCGACTTGATGTCGCGTGCTAGTGGCGACTTGATGTCGCGTGCTAGTGGCGACTTGATGTCGCGTGCTAGTGGCGGCTTGATGTCGCGTGCTAGTGGCGACTTGATGTCGCGTGCTAGTGGCGACTTGATGTCGCGTGCTAGTGGCGACTTGATGTCGCGTGCTAGTGGCGACTTGATGTCGCGTGCTAGTGGCGACTTGATGTCGCGTGCTAGTGGCGGCTTGATGTCGCGTGCTAGTGGCGACTTGATGTCGCGTGCTAGTGGCGACTTGATGTCGCGTGCTAGTGGCGACTTGATGTCGCGTGCTAGTGGTGACTTAATGTCGCACGTAACAACAGGTGCAAATATCCGACATTGATAAAGACCATACTTCATCTTAGAGTTGTGTCACACACACCCCCCCCCCCCCCCCAGTGACAATCTCTGTGAAAACAGAATGACTGGCAGGATAGAGATCATCAGAGTTCCCGTAGTGAAGAGATCTGTTGATATCAGTGGCGTATTCTCTATGCTACCGCCGGTAGCTTGAACATATTAACGAAATACAAAAGGAAATGATAATTTATTATAATTTTTTCATAATTATATTACAAATTTTCTAATATTCTATTACACATTTCGAAGGCCAATATGATTTATTTGCTTTGATTTGTATTTATTAAAGCAAGGTTTTCCTATGGCAATTATAAATTTTGTGAATGAAACCGAAACTACCCTAAGATAGTACATGAAACCGCTAATAAGCAGCGGTACAGTTCTCTTCTCTCCGACTTAGAATTAATGACCTTGACATTCAAAAATTCCCGTCAAAATAATACGACGAAAGTTACCGCTAGAGGAATGCGGTTTCGTGGGGTATTTTTAGCTCTAGCCAATTAGAAGCGTCACAAAGTGAAAGTGAAACTATGTCTGATTATCGGAAATTCCTAACCTATTTATAACTACGTTACGCGCATCAGCATCTGTAGAAAGAACTTTTTCTGCTCTCAGGAGAATCAAATCTTATTGTCGCTCAACTCAGACACCAGAACGCTTATCTGGTTTGGCAATAATGTCCATTGAGAAATCATTCCCTCAGAAACTTAGAAACCAACCCAACAGTACTTTCAATGACAAAATCGAGACATTTTCGTCCCAAATAAAACGGATAGAGTTTATATATAAATAAGCAAGTAATTTAAAATATAGTGATGTCATTAGCAAATATTACTTAATCTTCACGTTAGTCTACTTAATATAATGTATGTCTTTATTTATTATGTCAGCGGTAGCCCAGACCCCGAAACCAGTATACACTACTGGTTGATATAGAAGTTCTGGTATTGCAGTAATTAAAATCCTTTAGTATGTCAAGGCAAAGACTATTCTGTACTGAACTGTGAAAGGGAGAAGAAGAGGCACACAAACACACACAAACACAGGCACACACACAAGCACACACCCAACACACATATCCTCACACATGCACACACAGGCACACACAAACACAGGCACACACATTCACACACACAACATATACAGGCACACACACACATGGATAGATGCCACTATAGAATCGACCTTTACAGTGAAAGAAAATAAAATAAAGGACTCAGCCTTAATAGCAAAAAGACAGAGGTAATGGTAACAACAAAGAAAAAGACATCACCTCAGTGCAAAATAAAGACAAGTGGAACAATATGAAAACAGGTAAATGAATTTAAATATTTGGATCTTTTTGGAAACAAATTGAAATATGATCACTTACGCCAGCAGGCCCGGTACTTGATGATGATGATGATGATGAGGGAACGGACAAATAAATGCAGTGCTGCGGTAAAGCTGGTAGCATGGAGCCAGTAGTGGGGTATGACGTTCACTCCTATAAGGTATAGTGACAGCTTCATCAGAACTAAACCTCACTTTGATGTGACGTCAAAAGGTTTGTGACACGTCACTAAGGTCTGGTGAAATAAGTAACCAGGCAAAAATACTTGTTCTTCTTCTTTCCTTCGTCATTTGCCTTTCAACGTTAAAGGAGGGGGCAGTGTACTGTCTTCTCAAGCCACGAGTGATTCTGGCATTCTGCCAAACCATCTTTTCGAGAATGTCCTCTTGATCTGCTATTCTCCGAGCTTGTATTGATAGCTGTATGAGGACCGTTATGTTGTTTCTTTCCTGTTATATGACCAAAGCATGTAACTTCTTTCTTCGTTGTACATTACCGTCGATGTAATCCTCGTCTTCTTGGCTTCGTCACCTCTAATTTTGTCTTTTAAACAGGCTCTCATTTTAGGTTTGATCCATTTCAACCTCGAGGTGTTTCTTTTATTGTTTTTCTAGAAGCTAGACTCAAGGTTTAACATTAATAGCAAGAAGAACATTGAGATGAAAACAGTGTGTTACAAGCGTTGTTTTTATTTAAATTTTTATTTCTTTATTTGTCATTGATAGTAGCATTTGGCAAATTATTCATACAATAATTATATAAAAGATTGTGTGAAACAGCTTTACTAAAGAGAAGAAAGTACAACGTAATAAACGTTTGAACCACAGGTCTTTGTCAGTGTGACAAGACAACAAATAAATAAGATAGATGGCTACACGGGTATATTTCTACTGAATGTTAGGCTGAGTCTTGGGACATATAGCTAGAGGAAGGAAGTCCCAGGGTTCGGACTGGAGATATATAGATGTCTAACTGGGTAGTCGTCCTTTGTTTATATATATATATTTCAAACAACTGCCCCGCACGACAATTTCGCAAAGAGGTCAACACAAAAAGACAGCTTCCAAAAAACATCAGAAATAAACAATCAATATTTTTAGGACACATCATGAGCAGTGGAAAGTTGGAATACTTGGTTACAACTGGCAAAATACAAGGAAAGAGAGATCGCGGGCGACAAAGAGAGAAAATACTAGATAGCTTGGTGTCATGGCATGGAAAACAGTCAACAACAGAACTCATACGATGAACTGTGGATAGAAGATTGTGGAAGGACATGATCGCCTACGCCAACCACTATGGCGCATGATGATGCCCAGCACGATATTATGTATTTGTGCCTAACTTCGGAAAAATAATCAAAAGTAGTTTACTGCATCTTGAGTTTCATTTTGTTGCTCGATTATTGCCATATGTCATCACCGGACTGTCCAGGTATTTGATTTCACTGACTTGCTTCCGCTGTTTATCACATATATTTATCTTCTTAGTTTTGTCCGAATTAAAAAAAAATATAGAAGAAAAATTTATTAACAATAGTGAAAAGTACTTCATGCAGACTTGACAACTCTTGTAGCTTTCAACATTACAGACGGTGTATAGTGTCGTGACAAGAAAATCACTGGAGTCTTTAGAAATGTAAAAAGTAAAAAAAAGTAAAGTACCCCCGTCACGCCAAGTATGTATAGGGAAATATGGTGTTAGTGACCCTATATTTTACAGACCTTCAGCACATGATTTTTGGGGTAATGTGGTCAGTATTACGCCCGCGCTGCTTTACTTTCCCAGAAAAAAAATCCGGTACCCATTTAAGGCTGGGTGAACCAGGAAGCCGTCGGTTGGGATCGAACCCTACCCCTTGTCCGTGGCAGTCCAGTTCACAAACCACTGACCTATCGCGGCTCCCTCTGTAGAAATGTGGTTTTATAAAAGAATGTTGAGAATACCATGGACAGCTAAGAAGAGTATTGAAAACGTTCTGAAAGAGGCCAAAGCAAAAAAGAGAGCTAATTTCCAATATTAGGAAGAAACAATCATCATTTTTTTGGCCATGTAATGGAAGGGAGCAGCTGGAATATATTGTAACAAATGGGGAAATTAAGGGACGAAGAGATAGATGGAAGCAAAGAGAAAAGATACCAGACAGCTTAAGAGAATGGCTTGGCAGAAGGTCAACAATAGAAATTGTAAATAACTGTCGTGGTCGAAAGTTGTGGAGAGACATGATCACCTACGCCAGCAGGCCCGCTACTTGATGATGATGATGACAGTGTTATAAGCAAACACTGTCAGCGCTACACACTTGACACAGGCTAAGAAAACTGCAAATTTCCCAAAATGCATCACACGTGGTTAGAATAAGTTAACAAATAAGTAGGTATTCAATAAAAGACTGAATGCAATAAAGACAGTACACATTTGAATCATTTCAAATAAACCACAGTCGACATTTTAATGGCTTAGGTTTCAAATAAAATAATAGTTGCTTTAATTTGTGTGAAATATTTCCTTAAACAAATTCTGGTGTGTTGTAGTAATATTGTACCGCCTTGTTCAGTTTGCAGGGACATATCAACACTTTGTACTTCGTATCCTGTTAATGTAACAGTTTGTACAAGTGTAGATGGTCACAGGTTAGTAACTTGTACAAGTGTAGATGGTCACAGGTTAGTAACTTGTGCAAGTGTGGATGGGCACAGGTTAGTAACTTGTACAAGTGTAGATGGGCACAGATTAGTAACTTGTACAAGTGTAGATGGTCACAGGTTAGTAACTTGTGCAAGTGTGGATGGGCACAGGTTAGTAACTTGTACAAGTGTAGATGGGCACAGATTAGTAACTTGTGCAAGTGTGGATGGGCACAGGTTAGTAACTTGTACAAGTGTAGATGGGCACAGATTAGTAACTTGTACAAGTGTAGCCAACCCCAATTTAGCATTTTGTATAAGTGTAGGTGACAAATTAAGCAACTTGTACAAATGTAGTAAACTATAATTTAGCAATTTGTACAAGTATAAGTGGCCAGTTTAGAAATTGTACAAGTGTAGCAAACTACAATTTAGCAATATGTACAAGCGTAGCAAGCCAAAATTTAATAACTTGTACAAACATAGCAACCTACAATTTAACAGCCTGAAGCGAACATCAAATTCCTGGCTCTAGCGACTTACCAACGCCATTCAACCACTTTGAAACAAATCTAATCTGTAGCTATTGATTCACTGACCGACTTAGCAACGCCACTCAACCACTTTGAAACAAATCTAATCTGTAGCTATTGATTCACTGACCGACTTAGCAACGCCACTCAACCACTTTGAAACAAATCTAATCTGTAGCTATTGATTCACTGATCGACTTAGCAGGCATCGACGAGCTATTTTTTCTCACCACCCTCACATGCAGCAGGTCCAACAACGTGTCCCGGAAGTTCTTGCTCATAGCAACGTAAATAATAAAATTACAAGATGCGTTGATGCAGAAGATGAGTTTGTACACGTGGTACACAAAAACTCCCACAGACCGAAAGTTAGGATTTTCCGCGAAAACGGGAAAAACCATAAGTCCAGGAATGATAGCCGGAAGTGAGATAGGAGCGCAGACAACTGCGTAGAAAA
This sequence comes from Megaustenia siamemsis, assembly GCA_032433765.1. Taxonomy (NCBI): domain Eukaryota; kingdom Metazoa; phylum Mollusca; class Gastropoda; order Stylommatophora; family Ariophantidae; genus Megaustenia; species Megaustenia siamemsis. Next base: position 57,072,855 of record JAVIAB010000091.1, read on the forward strand.
CACAAAGACAAAGTAGCATTTTTGTCGTTCTTGATGTTCCTCTATCTACATTGATCAGTTGGTCCCCTTGTGAGTGATTGGTCATTTTAATTCTTTTGATGGTTGCTATTTTGATTTTGAGCCCGATTGCAATACACCCACCACCAACGAATATGACAAGCACGATCATGGAATTGAAGCAGATTTCAATAACATTGGAGACTTCGCGATGGTACTCGTATATTGCACTTCTCGCGGCAAACCCCACAGAGGCGTTGCGTTTGTTATCGTACATGTAAACAAACTGAAACCAGGTTCGAATGTAAATTTGCAGTCCATAAAATAGAACATTCGATACCACGACAGCTGTAATTGTCCTTCGACGTGTCACTATGGTGGTGAACTTAAGTGGTAAGAAAACTGCGATCAGCCGCTCTATTGTAATCAGCACGGGAATGCACAAAGACGTTGGACCGCTGCCCCAGTTGAGACTGTCAAAGAAATGATAAAGATAGTACAAGGTCAGGGCCGTTTGTCTGGGGTATTGAAACCCTCCGCCTCCCCATTCATACATGGGTTTTGGGGGCCCGTTAACTCCGATCATGAAAACGATGTCGGAAATTGCGAGAGAAAATAATAAAATATTTGAACTCTTCCGCAGTCCTCGCTTGGCCAGAACGATAAGGCTCAGCGAATTACCGATGACCCCGAGAACTGACACGCATGGAATTATAATAAAAACAAGAATCCAGTGGATGGAATCTGTGAGTGGGTCAGCATCCATTTCATTGTAATTTCGATGATGAGAGAACACGTTGCCATGGTTAGTGTCATATTTATTGTAACTCCTGGGTGGCTCAGCAGTCAATGATGAGTTCATGGCCATCCTGCACTCTGTGAAAATATAAACAAAATAAAGTTACATTTTTTGTTTCAATTTCCTGTAGTTTTATTTGTCAAGGGATCACTTTTGTGTTTGTTTGCAAGGAATAGATCTAGGGTATCTTCGTTTATAGTGTTTGACTTCACGGTTTGTTGTTTGGTAAGGATTGAATATGTGGTTTCTTTGTTTGTAAGGATTGAATGTGTGGTTTCTTTGTTTGTAAGGATTGATTATAAGGATTTGTTTATTTGTAAGGATTGAATATGTGGTTTCTTTGTTTGTAAGGATTGAATATGTGGTTTCTTTGTTTGTAAGGATTGAATATGTGGTTTCTTTGTTTGTAAGGATTGAATATGTGGTTTCTTTGTTTGTAAGGATCGAATATGTGGTTTCTTTGTTTGTAAGGATCGAATATGTGGTTTCTTTGTTTGTAAGGATTGAATATGTGGTTTCTTTGTTTGTAAGGATTGAATATGTGGTTTCTTTGTTTGTAAGGATTGAATATGTGGTTTCTTTGTTTGTAAGGATTGAATATGTGGTTTCTTTGTTTGTAAGGATTGAATATGTGGTTTCTTTGTTTGTAAGGATTGATTATTAGGATTTGTTTATTTGTTAGAGTTGACTTCAGAGATTATTTGCTTGTTTGTAAGGATTGATGTATGGTTTCTTTGTTTGTAAGGATTGATTATAAGGATTTGTTTATTTGTTAGAGTTGACTTCAGAGATTATTTGCTTGTTTGTAAGGATTGATGTATGGTTTCTTTGTTTGTAAGGATTTATGTATGGTTTCTTTGTTTATAAGGATTAATTTATGGTTTCTTTGTTTGTAAGAATTGATTTATGGTTTCTTTATTAGTAAGGATTGATTTATGGTTTCTTTGTTTGTAAGAATTGGTTTATGGTTTCTTTATTAGTAAGGATTGATTTATGGTTTCTTTGTTTATAAGGATTGATTTATAGTGTCTTTGTTTGTATGTAAGAATTGATTTATGGTTTCTTTGTTTGTAATAATTGATTTATGGTTTCTTTGTTAGTAATGATTCATTTTATGACTTTTTTGGTTTTATGAATTGACTAACTGGTTTCTTTGTTTGTAAAGACTGATTTTATGATCAGTTTGTCTGTAGTTATTTATTTTATTGTGAGTCTGTATTAATTAACAATTTAATTTCTTTATTTTTGTTTGGGCTGACTTTGAATTTTGTGTTTTTTTGGGGGTTTTACTAAAGTTGACTTTAGGCTGATTAATTTGTAATTGCTGACATTACGGCTTTTTATTCATAAGGGTTCACACAATTGTGAAACTGCAGTAAAGCTGATTGTAAAGGAGAATTAAAAAAGAATTTTTAAAAAATGGTATGTTCAAATTTTACGTAATTAATGGAGGACACACATTTGAATGTGTTGTTTGTTTTGCCTGCTGAAGGCTTATCGGGCTGAAACGATTTTCAAATTTGTGTCGTCCATTAATTACGTAAATTGCGTAAAGCTTTAACCATACGATTTTTTTTTCTATTTTTTTTTATTGTTGCATTACTTGTTTATTTATAACTGTTAATTCTATGTTTTTTTGTTTTTGTTTTAGGGTTGATTTTGATACGAGCAAGACTGAAATGAAAAACACTTGACATTCTCTTAAGTATTGAAGTAAAATAGCATTTTATTATTGTGAATTATAGCACAGAAAAAGGAAAGTGATGTAGTCGATTAATGACAGTTGATTTAATGCTCAGCTCGCTAGTGAAACATTTCGATTTGATTAGCGCGGTAACAGCAGATGTATCTACAATAAACATCTAACTAGAACGGTCAGTTTGTAGAGGAGTCGAGAAATACTGGGAGATATTAGGATCATCATCATCAAGTACCAAGCTGCTGGCGTAGGTGATCATATCTCTCTACAACTTTTGATCTCGACAGTTATTTATCATTTCTGTTGTTGACCTTCTGCCAAGCCATTCTCTTAACCTGTCTGGTATCTTATTGCTTTCCTTCCCTCTGTTTCATCGTCCCTCGATTTTCCCAGGTGTCACAATATATTTCAGCTGTTCCCTTCCCTTTACATGGTCAAAAATATAATAATTGTTTCTTCCTTATATTGGAAATTAGCAATCTCTTTGATTAGGTCTCTTTCAGAACGTTTTCATTACTTTTCTTTCCTGTCGTCTCAACATTCTTCTGTAAAACCACATTTCTACAGCATCTAGTGATTTTCTTGTCTGTTGTCCCATTGTCCATGATTCACATCCATATGTTAATACTAGCTCTATATAACATTTAAGAACTCTTTTTCCTCTTGCTATTGTCAAACATGGATTGCACAGTATGTTCCTCATTTTTGTGGAAAGCTGTTTTTGCCTGAGCCATTCTACATCCGCCCTTACTGGGAAAGGGGTCTGATCGTTCCAGAGTGCTGAGTGGAAAAAACAGATGTATTTATATACAACACCTTACAGAAACAGCCAAGTAAATGCAATGCTGCGGTAAAGCTTGTAGCAGGGAACAAGTGCTGGGGTGTAACGTACACTCTTACAAAGTATAGTGACAGATTTACAGCCAAGGACAACACAAAATATTTGACGTTTCGGTCTACATGCGATTTCTTTTGAAATCAGGGACGACCCAGACAAGGAAATGAAGTCTTCATTGTCAATTTTTGTAAAGCTGTCACCATACTTTATAAAGCTGTCACCATACTTTATAAAGCTGTCACCATACTTTGTAAAGCTGTCACCATACTTTGTAATGCTGTCACCATACTTTATAAAGCTGTCACCATACTTTGTAAAGCTGTGACCATACTTTGTAAAGCTGTCACCATACTTTGTAAAGCTGTGACCATACTTTGTAAAGCTGTCACCATAATTTGTAATGCTGTGACCATACTTTGTAAAGCTGTCACCATACTTTGTAAAGCTGTGACCATACTTTGTAAAGCTGTCACCATACTTTGTAAAGCTGTGACCATACTTTGTAAAGCTGTCACCATACTTTGTAATGCTGTCACCATACTTTGTAAAGCTGTCACCATACTTTGTAAAGCTGTGACCAAAGTTTGTAAAGCTGTCACCATACTTTGAAAAGCTGTCACCATAATTTGTAAAGCTGTCACCATACTTTGTAAAGCTGTCACCATACTTTGTAAAGCTGTGACCAAAGTTTGTAAAGCTGTCACCATACTTTATAAAGCTGTCACCATACTTTGTAAAGCTGTGACCATACTTTGTAAAGCTGTGACCATACTTTGTAAAGCTGTCACCATACTTTGTAATGCTGTGACCAAAGTTTGTAAAGCTGTCACCATACTTTATACAAGTGTATGTTACATCCTGCCCTTCCCTCACCAATTGTTCCCCACATGAACAATCAGTTTGCATACGCTAAAGAAAGGCCTATTTAAAGTAAGCTACGGTTTATGATAAGCTATGTTCTTATGCAGCAAATCTATGTCAATAGAAGTGAGAAAGAGAGTTCATCTGTGCTATATAGAACCAATTCTAACCCATGGAAGCGAATCATGGACAGTAGACAAACACTTGAGAAAAACGATTAGAGGCCACAGAGATGGGATTTCTCAGAAGAATGTTGAAAGTTCCCTGAACAGCTAAAAAGACCAATGAGGAAATTCTCAAAGAGGTCAAGTATCAGTAGTAGTAAAGTGAAATAATGAAGATAGTTACATATTCTCTTTCGGACTATTGTTTTCTGTTAATTTATCGAGTGTTGTAAACGTTCTTGTGCAATTTATGTTTATGTTAGGCTTGACTTGTGGCAGTGAATCTGGAACAATCAGAAACTAGACACGTAAGTTGTTGGGGTAATAGAAATGTAGTTTTGCAAACGAAAACCGAGAAAAGCTTGGGCAGCTAAATAAAAGAATAAGGGAAGACGTTCTAACATCAGCATCATCATCATCATCAAGTGCCGGGCCTGCTGGCGTATGTGATCATGTCTCTCCACAACTTTCAATCTCGACAGTTATTTATCATTTCTGTTGTTAACCTTCTGCCAAGCCATTCTCTTAAGCTGTCTGTTATTTTTTCTCTTTGCTTCCCTCTATCTCTTCGTCCTTCAATTTTTCCAGTTGTTACCATATATATCCCAGTTGTTCTCTTCTCATTACACGACCAAAATATGATGATTGTTTCTTCCTAATATTGGAAATTAGCTCTCTTTTTGCTTTGACCTCTTTCAGAACATTTTCATTACTCTTCTTAGCTGTCCATGGTATTCTCAACATTCTTCTGTAAAACCACATTTCTACAGACTGCAGTGATTTTCTAGTCTGTTGTCCTATTGTCCATGATTCACATCCATATGTTAAGACTGGCTCTACGTAACATTTAAGAACTCTTTTTCTTGTTTCTATTGTCAAAAATGGATTGCATAGTATCTTTCTCATTTTTTGGAAAGCTGCTTTTGCCTGAGCCATTCTGTATCTCACCTCTTTTGTACATCTTCCGTCTGAGGTTAACAGAGTTTCCAAATATTTAAATTCATTTACCTGTTTTAGTATTGTTCCACAATTCTTTATTTTGCACTGAGGTGATGTCTGTTTCTTTGTTGTTACCATTACCTCTGTCTTTTTTGCTATTAAGGCTGAGTCTTGTTGTGTTGTGTTCTAAAATAGGCTATATGAAAGGGAAAGCGTATTGCTAACATTAAAAATAAACAATATTTATTTTTCAGGCGGTCGTTTTTGAGAGGGGGTCAAAAAGAACATATTGTGACAAGAAGAAAAATTGAGGCAAGAAGAGGTAGAGAAAATTAAAGAAAATACAAACGAATTCTTAGTTAGGAGATCCACAATAGTAATGTTGAACAACTGAAGTTGTGGAGGTACATTATCACAAACGCCAGTAAACATGGTACTTGAAACTGGTGACCAGAATATTTAGAAGAAAAAAAACCGAATGCATAATTACAGTATTTATTTCCACTCTCATCATCATCATCATCGAGTGCCGTCTCCGCAATGAAAGTTGGCTTTCATGGATCGCCATTCCACTCTGTTTCTTGCTTTGATGGTGCAGGTTGTCATGACTTGTCCGTCGTTTGATGTTACTCGTCCATATTAGTCTTGGTCTGCCTCTGCCTCTTTTACCTTGTATTTTCCCTTTCAATATTACTTTTAGTAGGATGTTGTGTCTTTTAACATGCCCCAAAAATTTCATTTGTCTTGTCTTAATTGTATTTAGTAGTTCTCTTTTTATTTTTAGCTGTTTTAAAACTTCATCATTTGTTTTCTTTTCTTCCATCCAATTGTACATATTCTTTAAATCCACATTTATTTCCACTCTAGTTTAAATATAAACAATGAAAAGATATATATCAGAATATTAAATGCATGAATCCAAATAGCGGTTACAATTATGAACTTTGTGATCTCAGCATAAAATACTATCACACGCCATATAAACATAGTAACACTGGATAGGTGAGTCTGATGGACACAAAATAAAAGAACAAAAAAGAAAGCAACACCAGGTTTTGTTAGTTTGAACATTTGAAGACATTTTTGTTAAAACTGAGAAGTGAATATTGATCGTTGTCTTGTGTAGGATATTTGAGTGTGTGGGTACTTACGTTCTAGTTGAGTGTGTGGGTACTTAAGTTCTAGTTGAGTGTGTGGGTACTTACGTTCTAGTTGAGTGTGTGGGTACTTACGTTCTAGTTGAGTGTGTGGGTACTAACGTTATAGTTGAGTGTGTGGGTACTTACGTATTCTATATTTTTATATCATAATATTAAATACTCAGAGTGAAGTTCGATAAGTTAACGCTTTTACGACCTATTATTTCATGTTTGTTATGTAAAACTTTGTGCTAAATTGCTGAAAAAACCATTGGTTTACGCCTTGTAATTTTACAAACTGAAAGAAATAACTACAAGTTATACTTGACTTTCTGCTGAACTAAATTTTGTGAGAAAAGAGGCAATTAAGTTACACTACTACTATTGTTAAAACTACTATACAGTACTAATACCACTATTATTACTACTACTCTTACTACGAGAACTTCCGGTGTCATGGCGACTGCATGTTGTCGTTTTTATAATTCGACTCTTGTTGATATATTTAAATGATTTACGCGACAGTCTAGTTGTGAAATTACGTGTTGCTATTCCACGTTTGATGTATATTTTACTTCTGACGAGTGGATGGACTGTGAACTTTATCGATATTTAAGTGGAATATGATTATTCTTCCTTTGTGTCGTGTGTTCGCGGTTCGACAGGCAAGCACATGGTCCGACAAAATGATGTCGTTAGTAGCCGGGTGTGTTCAACCCGTATGTGAAAAGTCTGTGACGGTGGATGGGGCGGAGGAATTTAAAATAATCAACGGCCCAGAAAGCGAAAACAGCAAAGTGTGTGGTACACATGAGGCATATTCAGAACACGAAAGACGAATATGGCAGACCACCGTGAAAGAGATTGGAGCCTTATCACGTAACAGTCCAAAGAAAGCCAAGGAGTAACATGGACGAGTAACATCAAAAGATGGACATGTCAGCCTATGGCAATCTGCACCATCAAAGCAAGAGACAGAGTGGAATGGCGCTCCATGGTAGCCAACCTTCGATGCGGAGAGGGCACTCAATGATGAAAATGACTACTACTACTACTACTACTACTACTACTACTCCTACTACTACTTCTACTACTACTACTACAACAACTACTACTACTATTATTATTAAAGTACTACTACTAATACTACAACTACTACTACTATTATTATTAAAGTACTACTACTATTACTACTACTACTACTACTATTATTACTACAACAACTACTACTACTATTATTATTAAAGTACTACTACTACTACTACAACTAATACTACTATTATTATTAAAGTACTACTACTATTACTACTACTACTACTACTACTATTACTACTACTACTACTACTACTACTACTACTACTATTACTACTACTACTACTACTACTACTACTACTACTACTACTACTACGGTACTACTGTTATTATTATTACTACTACTACTACTATTACTACTACTACTACTACTACTACTACTACTACTACTACTACTACAGTACTATTATTATTATTCTCCCGTGTGTTACCGAGGCCTCATTATGAGCGAAGTAAAGAATAGTGACACTGTGACCTTCCACGCATGTCGTAAGAGGCGACTAAGGAGATTGATCGATGGCTTGACAAGCTGTCATTGTAAAAAGCATTGTTATGGAAACAGACCATAGATTTTAGAAGCAGTGATCTCTGCAATATGTGCCATTTTGGCACGCAAGGTTTCAGTTTGAATTGTGGTTCTGCCCTATGTGCCGTCTTCGGCTCGAAAGGACAATAGATATATAGAGTTGACTATTATTATTATTTCTAGTACTCTTGCTAGTATTATTACTACTTCCACTATAACAGCACTACTATTAATGCTACTACTGCTACAGTACTATTATTATTATTATTATTACTACTACTACAACAGTACTATTATTATTATCATTATTACTACTTCTTCTTCTACCTTTTTAGCTCCCAGTGGAGCATAGGTCTTCAACAAACACTTTCCAAGTCATTCTGTTTTTTGCCATTCTTTTAACATCATTCCATGTCTTCCCCATCATCTTCATCGCTGCTTCTATCTGTCTACTCCAAGTCCTTGGTCTACTCCAATTCCTTGGTCTTCCTCTTTGTCTTTTCCCCTGGGGATTCCAAAAAAGGGCCTGTTGTGTAATGCTCTCAGTTGGCTTCCGTAGTGTGTGTCCTATCCAGCGCCATCGTCTTCGCTGTATCTCTTTACCCACTGGTATTTGACTGGTACATTTCCATAATTCTATGTTAGTGATTTTGTCCTGCCATTTCCATCCTTTTATTCTGCGTAAGCATCTATTAATGAAAGTTTGTATCTTTGTGATTGTCAATTTTGTTGTTCTCCATGTTTCACAGCCATATCATAGGACCAACTTAACATTTGAGTTGAAAATTTTTATTTTTGTATTTAACCTAATTTCTTTGGATTTCCATATGCTTCCCAGTGCATTGAAAGCTCCTCTTGCTTTTGATATTCTGATTTTGGTATCATTTTCTGTTCCTCCCTCTTTATTTATATTACTGCCCATATATATGTAAGATTGTACGTCTAGTAGAGGTATTTCTCCTAGTTTTATTTGGTTATTGTCAACTGTATTAATTCTCATAATGTTGGTCTTATCTCTATTTATTTTTAATCTCATCTGTTGTGATCTCTCATCAAGTATGCTCATTTTATCCTGCATCTGTTGATGACTGTGTGATAGGAGAGCTATGTCATCAGCAAAGTCTAAATCATCAAGTTGTTTGGTCAGTGACCACTGGATTCCATTTCTGTTGTTTTGAGTTATTTTCATAATCAAATCTATGGCCAGTAGGAAGAGAAATGGAGACAGAAGGCATCCTTGCCTTACTCCTGTTCTTATTTCAAATGCTTCTGTAAGCTGTCCTTCATGCACCACACTACATTTCGTTCCTTCATACATTGTTTTTATCAGGTTAACAAACTTTATGGGGATTCCGTAATGACTCAGCAACTTCCAAAGCATTCTTCAGTCTAAACTATCAAATGCCTTTTCGTAATCTATGAATCAAATATAAAGTGGGGATTTTAGTTCTAAACTTTGTTCAACTATTATACGTAGAGTAGTTATTTGATCAGCACATGATCTGTTCTTCCTAAAACCTGCTTGTTCATCTCTCAAATGTTTCTCCATGGCCTCTTTTAGACTCTCCAGAATGACTCTGCTTAATATTTTTCCTGGCACTGATAGTAGCATAATTCCCCTATAATTTGTGCACTCCTGTAAACTTAATTTCTTTGGTAGTTTGATCATATAACCTCTTTCCAGTCCTTATGTATTTCTTCCCTCTCCCAAATTTTATTTAATAGATTATGTAACATCTTGGTAGAGGTGTTAATATCTGCTTTGATGGCTTCCGAAGGAATTTCATCTGGTCCTGTGGCTTTACCATTTTTAATAGTTTGATGGCTTTCATCTAGAACAATAAGAAAGATAACGACCACTGAAATGAAATGTGTCAGAAGAATGACAGTAAACAGCTTAAGGGACAGAGTAAGAAACACTGACCTGAGGGAGAAACTCGAAATTGAACCAGCCATCGAATACATAAAGAAACAACAGTTAAATTGGTTCGGCCACATAACAAGACAAAAAGAACTAACTATGACTCAAAGAGCCATAAACAAACGCTACGAAAACGTCAGATTAAGAGGAAGACCGAGAAAGAGATGGATAAAGGGAATACTAGAGTCACTAGGAGGAATAACACCAGAAGAGGCCAACAGAAGAGCAAAGAATCGCAGATTGTTTCTCCCCTCAACGCCAACGGCAGCAGAGGAAGGATAGAAGAAGAAGAAGAAGAAGAAGAAGATAGCTTTCATTATTTCTTCTTTGCTTGGTTTTCCGCAGTTAACTTGTAACTCTTCTTCTGCTGGTAGTATATCTGGAGGATTATTTGAGCCGGGTCTGTTTAAAAGTTTTTCAAAATGTTTTTCCATCTCTCCATTTGTTCCATTATATTGCTAAGCAGATTTCCTTTCTTATCTTTAATAAAGGCATTGATCTGTTTGTATTTTCCACTTCATTTCTTTTTGCTGTTGTACAGTTCTTTCATATTCCCTTTATTTGCTGCTTCTTCTGCCTCTTTAGCTCGTTCATCTATCTATTTCCTCATATCCCTTTTAATGCATCTTCTCACTTCTTTGTTCACCTCTGTGTAAGCTTCCTGTGTCTTGGCTTTATTACTTCTCCTTTTGCTTTTATTTATGTCTGCTTTCTTGTTCTTTCTTTCTTTAATTTTATCCAGGGTCTCTGCTGTCATCCATGCCTTATTCTGGCGTTCTCTTTTCCCCAGTGTTTCTTCGCATGTCTCTTTCCATATATCTTTTACCTGTTTCCAATGATCTTCTATATTTATTGTATTTTCTAGTTGTTGGAGGACTTGGTATTTGTTTGATATTGTGACTGCGAATTTATCTTTAATTCCTTGTTCTTTAAGAAACCATACATTGAAATACTTTCTACCCTTATTCGTTGTAGTATACCTTTTTAGTTTAATTTTAAGTTTGGCTAACAGAAGATGATGATCAGAAGCTACATCTGCCCCTCTATATACTTTTACATCCTATAAGGATGACTAAAGCTTATTATTAATACATATGTGATCAATTTGATTTTCCGTTCTATGATCTGGTGACACCCATGTAGCTTTGTGTATTCTTTTATGTTGGAATATTGTTCCTCCTAGGCTCACTTGATTGAGGGCGCAGAAATTCACAAATATCTCTCCATTCTCGTTTATATCTCCAAGTCCATGTTTTCCCATAATCTCTTCGAAGCCTCTGTTGTCTGATCCTACTTTAGCATTTAGGTCTCCCATCAAGATTATAATATCCTTAGCTCGTGCTGCATCCATCTGACATTGTAGCTGTTTATAGAAATCATCTTTAACTAAATCATCTTTATCGTTGGTTGGTGCATAGCATTAGATAATGTGTAATTTTATTTTGTTTTTGGTTCTTTTAAATGTTGCTCTCATTAGTCTTGGTCCTACTGGTTACCATTCTATTAGTGTCTTCTGTGCATTCCTTGATAGCATTATAGCTACCCCTTCACTATGTTGTGCTCCAGGTTCCTTGTGTCCTGATGATAAAATCATCTCTCCTGTATTTAGTTTTATTCTTTATGTTCCTAGCCATCTTGTTTCACACATTCCCAGAATATCTATCTTGTAGTTTGTCATTTCTGCTGCTACCTGTGCAGCTTTTCCTTGTTCGTTTAGAGTACGTACATTCCAGGTGCCAATTCTGGAGGATTTCCTGGTAGACAAAGGGTGAGTCGGCAACCCGGACTCCTTACAGCTTTCTCTGGCTTGCGTCATACGTCTCTTAGACAGAGAGCCCTTCTCTTTCCTGGATGGCGGATTTACTTTTTCTCTCTTTGACTTGTCCATGTTTGTGAAGTTTTTTTTCGGCTTATTTTTTTTTTTTTCACAGTATGGGATAGCCAGTCCCATGCCCAACCCTCCTTTCTCGTCTCTTAAGAACATGCCTGGTATTATTATTACTACTACTATAACAGTACTACTATTATTACTACTCATCATCATCATCATCATCATCGAGTGCCATCTCCGCATCGAAGGTTGGCTACCATGGACTGCTATTCTGCTCTGTCTCTTGCTTTGATGGTGCAGGTTGTCATAGGCTGGTTTGTCCATGTTTTGATGTTACTCGTCCATGTTAGTCTTGGTCTGCCTCTGCCCCTTTTACCTTGTTTTTTTTATCTTATAAGATTACTTTTAGTAGGCTGTACTTTTAACATGGCCCAAATTTCGCATTTGTCTTGTTTGAATTGTGTTTAGTAGTTCTCTTTTCAATTTTAGATGCTTTAAGACATCATCGTTATTTTTTTATTTTCCTTCCATTCAATTCTACCTATTCTTCTATATATCCACATTTCAAAGGCTTTAATTCTCTATTCTGTTTTCTTCTCTAATGTCCATGTTTCTGTACCCAATATAGGAATGTTGAGAAAACATAACATTTTGCTATTCTTAGTGTTAGCCCTGGTGTTATTTGTTTTGATGTTAGTATGTTCTTCATGGCATTAAAATTACTTTTTGCCATTCCTATTCTTTTGTTTATTTCAGTTGTACATTTTCCATCACTGGTTATAGTGTGTCCAAGGTAGTTGTAGTTCTGAACTGTCTCCAGGTCTATTCCTTCAACTTTGATATCAACTTGTGGGTTTTGAGTATTTTCTTTATTTATAGTCATAGTTTTATTCTTTTTGATATTCATATCTGGTCCATATTTTTTGCTTGTCATGTTTATTTCATTAAGTAATTGTTGTAGATCTTTAGGATTTTCTGCTAGTAGTACAGTATCGTCAGCATATCTTAGGTTATTGATTATCTTTCCATTAATTTATAGGCCTGACATCTCTAGGATGTTTTTAAAGATTTGCTCAGTGTATAGATTGAACAAGCTTGGTGATAGGATGCATCCCTGTCTTACTCCTCTTTTTATATCAATAATTTTTACTACTACGGTACTATTAATACTGAAACTGCTGCTACTAGTACTATTACTATTATTACTATTGCTATTTTTACTACTACTACCACTACTTGTACTACTACTACTACTATTATTATTACTATTACTACGGTACTGATCCTATTACCGCTCTCTCATTCGTTTTCCTAGCGGCCTCATCAAATGCCATATGATGCTTTGTTGTAATAATTCCTTGGCGCCGGCGTAAGCTTAAGTTCCCCCACCGGAGCTTTGTTCCCAATGCGACAATCTAGCACTAGCTTCACATTCATTATCTGCACTTCAAATATCATGGAGCTTATTCATTTATCATTTAACCATCGACCTACAGTTCCTCATCCTAGTCTGGTTCTGCCTAGAACTCGGCGCCCTGTCCTCATTTATCTGCCCTTCTATTTAATGAAATGAGAAGAATCCCTGCAGGTGGGCAATTATTGTATTTACTGTCTCCGCAGATAACTCCAGATTGGCTCGATTCCTTCTCTACTAATATCATTTGTATTTGATAATTAGAAATCATTAATCGCATTAAATGGAAACTGATATGTACCAGAGTTGACAGAACTTTTCCGTGTTCTCGTGTGTCCAGAAAAAAAGATCATTTTGATCTACTTAAACGATTGTTTCCACTTTAAAAATTGGTTCTACTTGTGTACACATCAATGATATTGACAAGAACAAAATTATATTTTTCAAGTGAAAAATTGTTTCCACAAATGGGAATTACTTACTAGGAGTGAATTGTTGTATTCACTGTGAATCATTTTTTCACGATTTCTTAAATATTTCACAAGTGAAGTATTTTATAGATACGGTGAAGTAAGTACTTTACTTTCTAAATCCTAAATTAAAGTTTTTACTATCAAAAGCCATGTTGGGTGCTCTATCCTTTTTTAGACTCCGCTTCAAAGAAAAATTCCACTGTTTTTGACAGTTTGGTGTCTTCCTCTTCCTCTTTTGCTGCTTCTGGTTATTTGCTGTTGTTTGTTATGAAAAGCTCCCTTCTGTGTTACATGTTTACACCAGTTAGTTTATGATAGATTAATTTATATATTGTTATCTCTAGATGGAGCTGAGGACTGATGTCACTGCCCACTTTTCTTAACTTGTTCTTTTGTTTCTCTCGTTACACTAAATAATCTTTCATGCTATTTCATTCTTTTCTATAGAAAAACACTAAATAATCTTTCATGCTATTTCATTCTTTTCCATAGAAAAACACTAAATATACTTCACGCTATTGGATCGATGGAAAATTAGAAGCACTAGGAAACATAACAGCAGCAGAGGCGAACAGAAGAGCAAAAGATGGATCGATGGAAAATTAGAAGCACTAGGAAACATAACAGCAGCAGAGGCCAACAGAAGAGCAAAAGATGGATCGATGGAAAATTAGAAGCACTAGGAAACATAACAGCAGCAGAGGCCAACAGAAGAGCAAAAGATGGATCGATGGAAAATTAGAAGCACTAGGAAACATAACAGCAGCAGAGGCCAACAGAAGAGCAAAAGATGGATCGATGGAAAATTAGAAGCACTAGGAAACATAACAGCAGCAGAGGCCAACAGAAGAGCAAAAGATGGATCGATGGAAAATTAGAAGCACTAGGAAACATAACAGCAGCAGAGGCCAACAGAAGAGCAAAAGATGGATCGATGGAAAATTAGAAGCACTAGGAAACATAACAGCAGCAGAGGCGAACAGAAGAGCAAAAGATGGATCGATGGAAAATTAGAAGCACTGGATCGATGGAAACACTAGGAAACATAACAGCAGCAGAGGCCAACAGAAGAGCAAAAGATGGATCGATGGAAAATTAGAAGCACTAGGAAACATAACAGCAGCAGAGGCGAACAGAAGAGCAAAAGATGGATCGATGGAAAATTAGAAGCACTAGGAAACATAACAGCAGCAGAGGCGAACAGAAGAGCAAAAGACCACAAATTATATCTCCCCTCGACGCTGAAAGGCAGGTTCTCCAAAGAAGAAGAAGCAACTTCAAGCCAGTATTTGTGGTCATAAATAGTCAATTTTATGTTGCTCTTTTTCTATTTATTGATACATGTTTATCTTTTTTTATTTGTTGTATTTGTCTGATTGTTCTTTGTTGTACTGTTTCCTTGTTTTCTTTCCCATAATTTTAAAATGTGAGAACAATACATTCCTATGAATTATTTGTTGGTCTAACTGCAATTTCGTGCAATTCAGCAACTGCGGTAATTCCCAAATAATTTCCCCATTTTTTGTTAAACACAAACAACAAGTTTACCAGTGAAAGTATTTTAATTTTGCCGAAAAGGTTGACAAACTTTCGCTTCGTAACCGAAAAGTAAAAGAGAATCAACCTTCTAGAAAGCTGACAAAACTGTACCATCCTATACCGGGTTAAAATAACGTGCGTTGTCCAGGCCAAATCGACGTGTCGCTATGTATCAATTCTAATTCGATGTCCATTCTCATTTAGATGATAGAAAATACTGTAATCTGCACATCAGATTATAGCCCGGAAGCAGACATTCTGTCGGTAATATAGAACCTAATCTCCTCCTCGTAAGAGATACCCAGTGATTTATATGTCATGTGACTTCCATAGAAATAACAGTTCGTGTCAGATATTTTTAAAAAAATCGTAATTATATTATGGTGACAGGCTAACCTCGACATAGAAATTTGACACGTAAATCAATTGTACACATTTTGGATTTAACTACAAATAATCAGACAGGAAATGTCTCAATTGCATGTAATTTTGTGTCTTTGAACCAGGTCTTGAGAAGAAATCGATTTTACAGGCACGAATTTATTAATTTTATGTATGTAGGACAACTGTAAACTCATTATTAATGCGAGGTAATTTACCATATATTTGATTTTCAGTTTTTGAAGTTCAGTGTAGTTTTCCTTTCAATTAAATCCGAATATTTGTCGCGTGTTTCAAAGTGTTGCTAAAATATTTCACTTCGGTTATCTCGTGTGAAAATTCATTCGGCGATAAGTTGATAATAATTTAATAACTTAACGACTCGTGTCAACATTGCATTGCATCAAATTAAATGGGAAGTGGCACTAGAACAATTTGTATGGATAGCTTAAAGTCTTACAAGTGCATGATGAGAAGTACTTAATGTTCGAACATGACACTTTCCCGTCCGTCAAGAAAATTGCGACCTGGGAGTAATTATCACTCATCACGTGACATCTTGTTGACCTGATTTTTAAAATATTGATGATTTTCGTGAATAATAAAAGTCGAGAATATTTACCAAGTAGAACAATAAATACTATCTGTTTATTTAGGAATTGTTTTGAGGGTAGTACCAACCATATTCCTACATTGAAAGCATTGAATTGTTTCGTTTGGGGGTGCTGAATTTTCTTTTATGATAACATTTGTAAGTATATGGTGGGAATAAAATGTTGAAACTCAGAAATCCCGAGGTTATTCAGTTTAAGTAAAGTGAAGTTTCCCTACACCCTTTGCTTTGAGTATTTGTAATATTGTGTTAGTGACCATAATGTGTTAGTGACCATATTGTTTCAAGACTATGGAACATTTTTTTTGGGTGGTATGGTCGGTATTACTTCAGGCCGTCTTTCCTTTGTAGAAAACTCGCCTGTACCCATTATTTTCAGTACGAAAAAGAAATCCGCCACTTTTGGGGATTGAACCATGATCCTTCTGTTTAGGAAGCGAGAGCACTAACTTCTCAGCCACCGAGGATTCCTATTTCACAGGGAGAACAAAGATCAACAATTTAAACATAAATATATATATTTTTTTAAATAACACAACCAACGCAAGAGTCATTCACAATTTACTTTTATAGTCAGAAAAGTAGCTAAATCTATTTGTTACATAAACTACCACAATTTCTTTGTTTAGTCTTGAAACTAAATGAATATATAATATGTAGAGCTGGAAATCAGTCTTATTATATGACCGTAAAGCATGGAGAACAATAAAAATGACAATCATAAAGATACAGACCTTCATTTAATGGATTCTTACGCTAAATAAAAGTATGGAAATGGCAGCACAAAATCACTAACAATTATGGAAATGTACCAGTCAAATACCAGTGGATAAAGAGATACAGCATATACGATGACGCTGGATAGGACACACACAGCAGAAGCCAACTGAGAGTATTACACAACAGGCCCTTTTTGGAATCCCCAGGGGAAAAAGACAAAGAGGAAGACCAAGGAATTCTTGGAGAAGACAGATAGAAGCAGAGATGAAGATGATGGGGAAGACATGGAATGATCTTAAAAGAATGGCCAAAATACAGAACGGCTTGGGAAGTGTTTGTTGAAGACCTAATCTCCATAGGGAGCTGAAAGTGTTTGTTGAAGACCTATGCTCCACAGGAAGCTGAAAGTGTTTGTTGAAGACCTATGCTCCACAGGAAGCTGAAAGTGTTTGTTGAAGACCTATGCTCCACAGGGAGCTGAAAGTGTTTGTTGAAGACCTATGCTCCACAGGAAGCTGAAAGTGTTTGTTGAAGACCTATGCTCCACATGAAGCTGAAAGTGTTTGTTGAAGACCTATGCTCCACAGGAAGCTGAAAGTGTTTGTTGAAGACCTATGCTCCACAGGGAGCTGAAAGTGTTTGTTGAAGACCTATGCTCCACAGGAAGCTGAAAGTGTTTGTTGAAGACCTATGCTCCAGAGGAAGCTGAAAGTGTTTGTTGAAGACCTATGCTCCACAGGGAGCTGAAAGGTAGAAGAAGAGGAACAGGAAGTATCCACATTAGCATTTACAGACAAAATAAAAAGAAATCAAACCGAATCCAGTCATTCACACCTCAGTGACCCGTAACAGGAGTAAGGTGTTAATATCTATACATATACCTTTTTACCGCTAGCACATTACTGGGCAATTCAGACAGCACTACGCCAGGTAGTTATAGATAAAAATTGAAAAATTCCGTAGTTACAGACAATGTGCAGCTAAACATTATATTTGTATACAAGAATGTACTAAAAATTTAATTATGTGCAAAATAATACTAAAATATGTGATTTTGTACCAGAAAGTAGCAAAATATATACTTATATGAAGTGTTATGCATGTCTACAATATGTAATTATGAGTTTGAATATACTTAAATATGTAACTATATGCCAGAAAGCACCAAAATATGTAATTATATACAAGAAACTATTAGAATTTACTCGTATGTGTGTATGCAATAAAAAACTAAAAACTATTGTATAAAAGAAATTATTAAACTTTGTTTCCACATACCAGAAGAAACTACAAAAACATATGTTTATAAAGAAGAAACAATTAACAATTGTATCTATATGCAAAAAAAATAATACTGAAATGTATTATAATAAACAATAAAATAAACAACAATTATATGCACATATATAAATTATTTATATATATATATATATATATATATATATATATATATATATATATATATATATATATAAGAAAGTGCTTTATTTGTAATTATTGTAATACTCAAATCTATATGTTGAAGGAGAAACAAAGCATGTACTTATTAACGATCAATGACTTCTTAATTCTGTGTTACCTGTTCGATTGGTACTCAGGTAGTGTACTACCTTGCCAACAGCTGCATCAACAGTCTGTGATTCAAGGGCGATGGACAAGCACACGTATCTTTTACTGGGTGGGAGTTTCTCATAGTAATTGATGCGGACGAAAATAAAGGGAAACGAACAAAGAATCAAGAAGATGAAGTACGAACAAAGAATCAAGAAGATGAAGTACATACGGTTTTCCTCACCGTCTTAAGGCAGTAACCGGATGTGGTTGTTAATCATCATCATCAAGTACCAGGCCTGCTGGCATAGGTAATCATGTCTCTCCACAACTTTCGATCTTTACAGTTATTTATCATTTCCGTTGTTGACATTCCGTCATCCCATTCTCCCAAGCTGTCTGGTATCTTTTCTCTTTGCTTCCCTCTATCTCTTCGTCCCTAAATTTTCCCAGTTGTTACAATATATTACAGCTGTTCTCTTTTCATTACATGGCCAAAATATGATGATTGTTTCTTCCTATTGTTGGAAATTAGCGTGGCTGTTAATATCGATATTTATAATGACTAACGACACACGGGCAATGATATCAGTGTCTCACCAAGGTTTCTCCAGAAACAAATGAATATCTAGTACCTAAAACTCTGTTCCCGATGATCTTTGTTATCAAGTGTCAGACTGTGCACAAGACTCGCATTGTATCTCGTCACGCGCCCCTGTACTGGGCGAGCCTCTCAATCTCGGAGAGGGAGGTGATGGCTGCTGTTGTTGCCTCTCATGTTCTGTAGAAGCATTTTAACGCCGCGCACTTTGTTGCTGTGATCATGTGATGCAAGTGATATTTTTATTTAATCACTTGCATGACAGCAAAATAAAAAAAATAACACAAACATTTGACGTGTGTTTGAAAAGCTAGAAAATAAAAAAAAAACGGCCATGTGTCAAGGACGGGATATTGTTGATGATCTCATGCCCCATGATCGACACAAGCCGTCAACGATTACAACCACGAAGCTGATGTGGCGGGCTGCAATAACTTTCTTTGTTTCATGGGTTCTGTTTGAGAAGTTGCAGCTGAATCTTCTCTATACCAGTATAAAATCAATTTGATTGTGAACTTTTTTGTCTGGGCTTTGCCATGTCCATAGTCGCCTAGGGTGTTGTTTGAACCAGGTATTACCTATAATCATTTCATGTGTCTTTGCCCAATCTATCCATCTATCCCCTCTGTCATTCGTCTCTCCCAGGCCATGCCTCCAGTCACATTTTGCACTTTAGCTGTTCCTACCTTTGCATTGAAATCCCCTACTGTAATAGTTATTTCTTCGGATTTACACTGTTCCATGGTCGCCTCTAGCTCCTCGTAAAAAGTGTCAATGTCTTCTTCTTCGCTATTACTTGTTGGTGCATAAACTTTAATTATGTTGATATCCATTGGTCTGCCACTCAATTTTACTAGCAGAATTCTGTCTGATACTGGCCAAAATCCTTTCACTGTTTTGCTTCTTTCTCTATCTAACATGATACCTACACCTCTTTCGTGTGTGGTTCCCCCAGAGTAAATTACATTTCCACTGTCGCGTTGTAATAATCCTGCTCCTTTCCATATCATTTCACATAGTCCCAAGATGTTCAATTTCATTCTCTTTATTTCTTGGCTGATGTTTTCTAGTTTTCCAACCTGGAATGCTGATCTAATGTTCCAAGTTCCTATTGCTAGTGTCTCTTTATTTTTGATCTTGCATACAGTTGCTTGATGACGATCGGGTGTCACCTGTAGCACATGACGCTCCCTACCGGACGAGGTGGCTGTGAAGCCCCCATGAACGTCGTTAGCTGTAAATAGAAGGTTGTGATTTGTCATGATTATTCCAGGCAATTTAAGAAGGTAGTTTGCCATTCCTTTCCTTCTTGGCAGTGACTGTACTAGTCGGAGATCGCAGCCATTGTCTCTATACATGAGATCCTCTGCCTGCCATCGTGGTGTGGGGACCATAACCGGCACTACTTGTCGGCTGCTCCCACAACACCATTCACCACCTGCTACAATGGCTTCACATAACCCTGATAGGGGGGCTAAACGGGAGCTTCACCTTGACCAGGGGTGTCCCGAAGACTAGCGGAGGAAAGGAGACGTCTTACTCCTCCTATGGTAGGGCAGAACTCTACCCCGCTAACCCATAGCATACACCATCATAGATCATAAGTTTATATATTTAGCTCTTCTTCCATCGTTTCTACAATCCATCAATATATATCCTTCCTTCCTTCCTTCCTTCTCCCTCCATCTCTTCCTTCCTGTATGCCAATTTTTCACTAACTTCGTACATTGCTTAACCATTTTTTTCTGTTTATCCACAGTTGAAACGTACCTACCAATATCAGTGACTACGATAATACACACACACCACACACACTATGAGGGTGTCATTTACCAAACAAAAGTGTCATATAATGTTGTGCCACTGAGATCCACGATATATATTACATCAGGACCCACAACTTCTCCATCAACATTTTACACCGTGCTTGAGGACTGTTCCCACTTGCAGACTAAAAAAAAACGTTTTAGAAGCGAAAATATGGGAGCAGATATCAGTTCTCACGTGTCTAACTCTTCATTATCAGTCTTAAAATCTCGTATAATTGTTCGACTTCCGTGCGATGCCAGCCGCCGTGTGTGCGAAGCCTGGATCGATTTCATGCTCGCTGTTCACAGAAGATCACCTTCGGAAGTTGTCGTCACTGTGGACTTTGATCAGGTTATATGGCACGTTGTGAACATCCCTCAATGCATTGATGGAGCTACGAAACACGGCTGTTTGGCTGTTACTTCTAATTCCGAATTAGAACAAACAGCCAACGCGATGCTGATGGCTTGGAATGGATGGAACAGCAGAATTCAAAAAGGGGGACTTAATCGAGAGTTTGGTGTTGTAAGCCATCAGGCTGTATCGATGTTTGTACTGCAGCTCATTCAAAGTCTTGCCCATACTAAAGTTAGGGTTGTATGTATTATCCAACGTTTGAGCAACAAGTGTGTGGACGATATTAGGTTTATTTTTCCTTGAGGTTTGGTTTATAAGATAGAACTGGCATATCACAGGCTGGTTTAATATTGTGTGGGATTATATTGTAGGGCCGTGGTGAGGAAAGAAGATATACCGACTAAGGAGAAAAGATGTGGGGAGTAAGGAGAAAAGGAGTAAGGTTGGAGAAGAAAAGATAGGAGAGAGAGATTTGGCGAAGGAATGAGGAGGAATAATTTGGAGAATACAGATAGATGTAGGGAGTGAGAGGAATAAATGTAAGGAAGGGTGAAGGTTAAGGAAGTGGTGAGAAAATGAAGTAATGTGGGGGTAATGTGGGGTACTGTGGAGCAATGTAGAGTAATGTGAAGTGATGGAAAACGATATAAGGAAAAATGAGAAAAGTACAAAACTGAAGGGAAAAAAAACATGTTTAAAAGTGAGGAAAGTGATCTAATGTAAAAAGAGAAAAATATCTGTAGTTATTAAAGGATGTAGAGAAATGAAGAGAAGGAAAGTAGAGAGTGAGGCGGAGCGGTGTAGGAAGTATGATGAGTCAAGTAACAAGTTGAAACGGATAAGTAAAATATGTAGGAGTGATGATGGAGTTAGTAGGTAGGAAGCTGACGTAAGTAGTTCAGGGAGGAACTGAAATGAACGAGCTGGGATGTATCTGGGGAGCAAGGGGGAAAAACGGAGTGAGTAGAGCAATTTGAATGTCGTTATCAGCCGTAGAAGTAAGTGAGAAGCTTCTGTAAGGATTACAGAGAACAACAACGTGGGTGCCGGAGCCTTGACCTATGTCAGGAATTGAGAAAGATTGGAGTCGCTTACCGCGCATGACGTAGGACCAAGAAGATTGTCGTCAATGTCTTCGCCGGTGTTATGGACATCTACAGTTCTTTGGTTAGTGTCTTGCGGGCGTGCTTCACATTGGGTAACATTCTGAGGAGGGTTTGTCAACACTATAGAGTTGTCCTTTGTGGAATGAAGATGATCTGTGAAGTAAATTAGGCAACAGAGAAAGATTAGAACATGTGTAGTGATATGCAACTATAGAACGGTTAAAATAGTTGTTAGAATCCAGCGAAAAACATGCAACGAGCAACCAAAAGGATAGTTATAAATGGTTATGAAAATGATGAAAGTCCAGGCCATGAAGGAGACACAAAACATTGTAACCACACGCACAAGATAAATATAGCGTGCCATATTAACTGGCAAAAGAATCACAAGGTGCGAAGCGGAAATTGACATGTAAACAAGCAATATAGTTACTCATAAGAAAAAAAAGCTTACAAACAATCGAGCAGTTTTCATCATCATCATCAAGTACCGGGCCTGCTGGCGTAGGTGATCATGTTTCTCTACAACTTTCGGTCACGACAGTTATTTATCATTTCCGTTGTTGATCTTCTTACAAGCCATCGATCAGTTTTAGCTAATGTCAAATTGATGCTACATGTCTGCATGACGTCACAACATGCCTACAACACCATGTAACATAATACACATATAAACATCAGGGGATACGGATGACATAGGAAATTAAATATGTGATCTCTCTGCAAAAGATCGGTTGATCTTTCAGCTAGACTGAGTAAGACATTTTGTTTGCTTGTTTTGGTGTCAAGAGGTACGTGTCACTAGGGTCAAGACATTTTGTTTGCTTGTTTTGGTGTCAAGAGGTACGTGTCACTAGGGTCAAGACATTTTGTTTGCTTGTTTTGGTGTCAAGAGGTACGTGTCACTAGGGTCAAGACATTTTGTTTGCTTGTTTTGGTGTCAAGAGGTACGTGTCACTAGGGTCAAGACATTTTGTTTGCTTGTTTTGGTGCCAAGAGGTACGTGTCACTAGGGTCAAGACATTTTGTTTGCTTGTTTTGGTGTCAAGAGGTACGTGTCACTAGGTTCAAGACATTTTGTTTGCTTGTTTTGGTGTCAAGAGGTACGTGTCACTAGGGTCAAGACATTTTGTTTGCTTGTTTTGGTGTCAAGAGGCACGTCTCACTAGGGTCAAGACGTTCCTATATCCGATAAGATGATCTTTCTAAAAGCCATCGCAAAGTGTGTACACTGATAGTTTGTGCTACGTGCTAGTTATACATTGATAGTTTGTGCTACGTGCTAGTTATACATTGATAGTTTGTGCTACGTGCTAATTATAAATTGTTAGTTTCCTCGAATAACGCGAATGGAAATGTGACATACAAATCTGAATTTATTGAAGAATTAAAATAAGGTGGCAGATAGCCAACGTATTTGACATATTAAATAAAGTCAGTACTGAAACGATAAAACGTAAAAATAAATTGCAGCAAAACAAGTCACATTCATACAAACGGCATTTATCCAATTGTTAGTCTACCGAAGGGATAATTGGATTGGATAAAAAGAACAGCATGACCAGTGCAGTCGTCATAAGGTGTTGGAGTCAAAGTTTGTATCTCACTCTGAACTAAAAAGAAAACAAATTCTGGACCCTGCATTGATTCTACTCAGCTATTTGCTCATTTCAATAAAACAATGAAAATGTAAATAGCATGTTTCTACGCTCCGTCTGTCATTTAGAGTCGAACATGGTCATTATCTAATGCACAAAAAAGAAAGATCATAAATTGTGAGAAGATTCAGAACAAAATCTGATTACATGTAAGGAATGCTAAAGCTACGGGCAGTATCAATTACGGAGAAAAAACAGAACATAAAAGTTGTCACTTCACGATAGCTGGGCTTAACCATAAGCCATTACATGCATACAGAGACTGACTGTTTGGTTTCAAAGTTCGAAGAAAATCACAAGTCAAAAGGACAATTGCCTGCCGACATATACAACCCAAAGATAAAATACTGCAACTTCACTGGACATGAGGATCATCATCATTAGATCAGCAAAATGAATTGGGAGAGAAAACTTTTGATAGAAATATCTCAATTCAAAGTTTCTGCAAATATAAATGTAACAGACAACTTATGTTATAAAACGATCTCAATTAAAAGTTTCTGAGAATATAAATGTAACAGACAACTTATGTTATTAAACGATCTCAATTAAAAGTTTCTGAGAATATAAATGTAACAGACAACTTATGTTATAAAACGATCTCAATAAAAAGTTGCTGAAAATATAAATGTAACAGACAACTTATGTTATAAAACGATCTCAATTAAACGTTTCTGGAATATAAACGAAACCGACAAATGTGGTACAGAAAACATCCAAAATAAAATTCCCTTAAACTCTAAATGGTAGAGACAACGTGTTACAGATGTCAGTGAGAAGACTCTTAAACTGAGTATCCCTTCAGGAAATCAAGATTAATAATTCATGTTACAGCTTATATTATTATTCTCGTCTTCTTTCTCGTCTTCTTTCTCGTCTTCTTTCTCGTCTTCTTTCTCGTCTTCTTTCTCTTCTTATTTCTCCTTCTTTCTCCTCTTCTTTCTCGTCTTCTTTCTCGTCTTCTTTCTCGTCTTCTTTCTAGTCTTCTTTCTCGTCTTCTTTCTCTTCTTTCTCGTCTTCTTTCTCGTCTTCTTTCTCCTTCTTTCTCGTCTTCTTTCTCGTCTTCTTTCTCGTCTTCTTTCTCGTCTTCTTTCTAGTCTTCTTTCTCGTCTTCTTTCTCTTCTTTCTCGTCTTCTTTCTCGTCTTCTTTCTCGTCTTCTTTCTAGTCTTCTTTCTCGTCTTCTTTCTCGTCTTCTTTCTCGTCTTCTTTCTCGTCTTCTTTCTCGTCTTCTTTCTCGTCTTCTTTCTCTTCTTCTTTCGCTTCTTTCTCGTCTTCTTTCTCGTCTTCTTTCTCGTCTTCTTTCTAGTCTTCTTTCTCGTCTTCTTTCTCGTCTTCTTTCTCTTCTTCTTTCTCTTCTTTCTCGTCTTCTTTCTCGTCTTCTTTCTCGTCTTCTTTCTCGTCTTCTTTCTCGTCTTCTTTCTCGTCTTCTTTCTCGTCTTCTTTCTCGTCTTCTTTCTCGTCTTCTTTCTCGTCTTCTTTCTAGTCTTCTTTCTCGTCTTCTTTCTCGTCTTCTTTCTCGTCTTCTTTCTCGTCTTCTTTCTCTTCTTCTTTCTCCTTCTTTCTCGTCTTCTTTCTCGTCTTCTTTCTCGTCTTCTTTCTCGTCTTCTTTCTCGTCTTCTTTCTCGTCTTCTTTCTCGTCTTCTTTCTCTACTTCTTTCTCTTCTTTCTCGTCTTCTTTCTCGTCTTCTTTCTCGTCTTCTTTCTCGTCTTCTTTCTCGTCTTCTTTCTCGTCTTCTTTCTCTTCTTTCTCGTCTTCTTTCTCTTCTTCTTTCTCGTCTTCTTTCTCGTCTTCTTTCTCGTCTTCTTTCTCGTCTTCTTTCTCTTCTTTCTCTTCTTTCTCGTCTTCTTTCTCTTCTTTCTCGTATTCTTTCTCGTCTTCTTTCTCTTCTTTCTCGTCTTCTTTCTCGTCTTCTTTCTCGTCTTCTTTCTCGTCTTCTTTCTCGTATTCTTTCTCGTCTTCTTTCTCTTCTTTCTCGTCTTCTTTCTCGTCTTCTTTCTCGTCTTCTTTCTCGTCTTCTTTCTCGTCTTCTTTCTCGTCTTCTTTCTCGTCTTCTTTCTCGTCTTCTTTCTCTTCTTTCTCGTCTTCTTTCTCTTCTTTCTCGTCTTCTTTCTCGTATTCTTTCTCGTCTTCTTTCTCTTTTTTCTCGTCTTCTTTCTCGTCTTCTTTCTCTTCTTTCTCGTCTTCTTTCTCGTCTTCTTTCTCTTCTTTCTCGTCTTCTTTCTCTTCTTTCTCGTCTTCTTTCTCGTCTTCTTTCTCTTCTTTCTCGTCTTCTTTTTCGTCTTCTTTCTCTTCTTTCTCGTCTTCTTTCTCTTCTTTCTCGTCTTCTTTCTCTTCTTTCTCGTCTTCTTTCTCGTCTTCTTTCTCTTATTTCTCGTCTTCGTCTTTTTCTTAGATGACGAAACTAGTTCCTTTCCGTGTGTACATGTAGTACAGAATCAGTAGCTTAAAACAAAGCTTTTGATGTTCAATTCAAATGTATTGTCCAGCCGAAACTATTCATGTGAACGTTCATCTTGAAATCAACGAAATAATAAAGAACAAAATAATAGCCATTCCAAAATTGAAAACAAATGTGTCAAGGAAAATACTATTTACAATGAGGTGAACTCTTTCTTCATCTTCTTCTCCATCGTCTTCTCCTCCTTTGTTTTCTTCTCCGTCTTCATCTTCTCCTTCGTCTTCTTCTGCTCCTTATTCTTCTTCTCCTTCGTCTTCTTCTTCCTCTTTGTCTTCTTCTCCTTCGTATTCTTCTCCTTCGTCTTCTTCTCCTTTGTTTTCTTCTCCGTCTTCTTCTTCTCCGTCTTCTTCTTCTCCGTCTTCTCCGTCTTCTTCTTCTCCTATATCTTCTTCTCCTTCATCTTCTTTGTCTTCTTTGTCTTCTTCTCCTTCGTCTTCTTCTCCTTCGTCTTCTTTGTCTTCTTCTTTGTCTTCTTCTCATTCGTCTTTTTCTCCTTCATCTTCTTTGTCTTCTTCTTTGTCTTCTTCTCCTTCGTCTTCTTTGTCTTCTTCTTCTTTGTCTTCTTCTCCTTCGTCCTCTTCTTTGTCTTCTTCTCCTTCGACTTCTCCTTCGTCTTCTTCTTCTCCTTCGTCTTCTTCTCCTTCGTCTTCTTCTTTGTCTCCTTCTTTGTCTTCATCTCCTTCTTTGTCTTCTTCTCCATCGTCTTCTTCTTTGTCTTCTTCTCCTTCTTCTTCTTTTCTTTTGTCTCCTTCTTTGTCTTCTCTTCGTCTTCTTCTCCTTCGTCTTCTTCTCCTTCGTCTTCTTCTTTGTCTTCTTCTCCTTCGTCTTCTTTGTCTTCTTCTCCTTTGTCTTTCACTTCTTTGTCTACTTCTCCTTTGTCTTCTTCTCCTTTGTCTTCTTCTCCTTTGTCTTCTTCTACTTTGTCTTCTTCTCCTTCTTTGTCTTCTTCTTCTACTTCGTCTTCTTCTCCTTCTTTGTCTACTTCTCCTTTGTCTTCTTCTCCTTTGTCTTCTTCTCCTTTGTCTTCTTCTCCTTTGTCTTCTTCTCCTTTGTCTTCTTCTCCTTTGTCTTCTTCTCCTTTGTCTTCTGCTTTTTGGTCTTCTTCTCTTTTGTCTTCTTCTCCTTTGTCTTCTTCTCCTTTGTCTTCTTCTCCTTCGTCTTCTTCTCCTTCGTCTTCTGCTTTTTGGTCTTCTTCTCTTTTGTCTTCTTCTCCTTTGTCTTCTTCTCCTTTGTCTTCTTCTCCTTTGTCTTCTTCTCCTTTGTCTTCTTCTCCTTTGTCTTCTTCTCTTTTGTCTTCTTCTCCTTTGTCTTCTTCTCCTTCTTTGTCTTCTTCTTCTACTTTGTCTTCTTCTCCTTCGTCTTCTTCTCCTTCTTTGTCTTCTTCTCCTTTGTCTTCTGCTTTTTGGTCTTCTTCTCTTTTGTCTTCTTCTCCTTTGTCTTCTTCTCGTTTGTCTTATTCTCCTTCTTTGTATTCTTCTCATTTGTCTTCTTCTCCTTTGTCTTCTTCTCCTTTGACTTCTCCTCCTTTGTCTTCTTCTCCTTCTTTGTATTCTTCTCCTTTGTCTACTTCTCCTTTGTCTTCTTCTCCTTTGTCTTCTTCTCCTTTGCCTTCTTCTCCTTTGTCTTCTCCTCCTTTGTCTTCTTCTCCTTTGTCTTCTTCTCCTTTGACTTCTCCTTCTTTGTCTTCTTCTCCTTCTTTGTATTCTTCTCCTTTGTCTACTTCTCCTTTGTCTTCTTCTCCTTTGTCTTCTTCTCCTTTGTCTTCTTCTCCTTTGTCTTCTTCTCCTTTGACTTCTCCTCCTTTGTCTTCTTCTTCTCCTTTGTCTTCTTCTCCTTTGTCTTCTTCTCCTTTGTCTTCTGCTTTTTGGTCTTCTTCTCTTTTGTCTTCTTCTCCTTTGTCTTCTCCTCCTTTGTCTTCTTCTCCTTTGTCTTCTTCTCCTTTGACTTCTCCTCCTTTGTCTTCTTCTCCTTCTTTGTATTCTTCTCCTTTGTGTACTTCTCCTTTGTCTTCTTCTCCTTTGTCTTCTTCTCCTTTGTCTTCTTCTCCTTTGTCTTCTCCTCCTTTGTCTTCTTCTCCTTTGTCTTTCTCTTCTTTGTCTACTTCTCCTTTGTCTTCTTCTCCTTTGTCTTCTCCTCCTTTGTCTTCTTCTCCTTTGTCTTTCTCTTCTTTGTCTACTTCTCCTTTGTATTCTTCTCCTTTGTCTTCTTCTCCTTTGTCTTCTCCTCCTTTGTCTTCTTCTCCTTTGTCTTCTTCTCCTTCTTTGTATTCTTCTCCTTTGTCTTCTTCTCCTTTGTCTTCTCCTCCTTTGTATTCTTCTCCTTTGTCTTTCTCTCCTTTGTCTACTTCTCCTTTGTCTTCTTCTCCTTCTTTGTATTCTTCTCCTTTGTCTTCTTCTCCTTTGTCTTCTCCTCCTTTGTATTCTTCTCCTTTGTCTTCTTCTCCTTCGTCTTCTTCTCCTTCGTCTTCTGCTTTTTGGTCTTCTTCTCTTTTGTCTTCTTCTCCTTTGTCTTCTTCTCCTTTGTCTTCTTCTCCTTTGTCTTCTTCTCCTTTGTCTTCTTCTCCTTTGTCTTCTTCTCTTTTGTCTTCTTCTCCTTTGTCTTCTTCTCCTTCTTTGTCTTCTTCTTCTACTTTGTCTTCTTCTCCTTCGTCTTCTTCTCCTTCTTTGTCTTCTTCTCCTTTGTCTTCTGCTTTTTGGTCTTCTTCTCTTTTGTCTTCTTCTCCTTTGTCTTCTTCTCGTTTGTCTTATTCTCCTTCTTTGTATTCTTCTCATTTGTCTTCTTCTCCTTTGTCTTCTTCTCCTTTGACTTCTCCTCCTTTGTCTTCTTCTCCTTCTTTGTATTCTTCTCCTTTGTCTACTTCTCCTTTGTCTTCTTCTCCTTTGTCTTCTTCTCCTTTGCCTTCTTCTCCTTTGTCTTCTCCTCCTTTGTCTTCTTCTCCTTTGTCTTCTTCTCCTTTGACTTCTCCTTCTTTGTCTTCTTCTCCTTCTTTGTATTCTTCTCCTTTGTCTACTTCTCCTTTGTCTTCTTCTCCTTTGTCTTCTTCTCCTTTGTCTTCTTCTCCTTTGTCTTCTTCTCCTTTGTCTTCTTCTCCTTTGACTTCTCCTCCTTTGTCTTCTTCTTCTCCTTTGTCTTCTTCTCCTTTGTCTTCTTCTCCTTTGTCTTCTGCTTTTTGGTCTTCTTCTCTTTTGTCTTCTTCTCCTTTGTCTTCTCCTCCTTTGTCTTCTTCTCCTTTGTCTTCTTCTCCTTTGACTTCTCCTCCTTTGTCTTCTTCTCCTTCTTTGTATTCTTCTCCTTTGTGTACTTCTCCTTTGTCTTCTTCTCCTTTGTCTTCTTCTCCTTTGTCTTCTTCTCCTTTGTCTTCTCCTCCTTTGTCTTCTTCTCCTTTGTCTTTCTCTTCTTTGTCTACTTCTCCTTTGTCTTCTTCTCCTTTGTCTTCTCCTCCTTTGTCTTCTTCTCCTTTGTCTTTCTCTTCTTTGTCTACTTCTCCTTTGTATTCTTCTCCTTTGTCTTCTTCTCCTTTGTCTTCTCCTCCTTTGTCTTCTTCTCCTTTGTCTTCTTCTCCTTCTTTGTATTCTTCTCCTTTGTCTTCTTCTCCTTTGTCTTCTCCTCCTTTGTATTCTTCTCCTTTGTCTTTCTCTCCTTTGTCTACTTCTCCTTTGTCTTCTTCTCCTTCTTTGTATTCTTCTCCTTTGTCTTCTTCTCCTTTGTCTTCTCCTCCTTTGTATTCTTCTCCTTTGTCTTCTACTCCTTTGACTTCTTCTCCTCGTCTTCTTCTTCTCCTTCTTTGTCTTCTTCTCCTTCGCTTTCTTCTCCTTCGTCTTCTTCTTCTCCTTCGTCTTCTTCTTCTCCTTCTTTGTCTTCTTCTCCTTCGCTTTCTTCTCCTTCGTCTTCTTCTTCTCCTTTGCTTTCTTCTCTTTTGTCTTCTTCTCCCTCTTCTTCCTCTCCTTCTTTGTCTTCCTCTCCTTGGTCTTCTTCTTCCCTAGGTTTCATCTCCGATGCTCAAGACACCCATAGAGAATGAACCTCTATAAAATTAGTCGTGTTTGGAGGTCATCATAAGTGTCCCATAGTTTGTCTGCAACTTGTCTGTCTTGGTGCCATAAGTGAGTTCTTAAACTTCTGTACGGTTCATGTACTGGAACGTTCTAGAGTCTGTAGACCGGCTTGCCTGTGGGGATCTATTCATCATCATCATCAAGTACCGGGCCTGCTGGCGTAGGTGATCATGTCTCTCAACAACTTTCGATCACGACAGTTCATTTCCGTTGTTGACCTTTTGTCAAAGTCATTCACTTAAGCTGTCTGGTATCTTTTCTCTTTGCTTCCCTCTATCTCTTCGTCCCTCAATTTTCCCAGTTGTTACAATATATTCCAACTGTTATCTTCTCAATACATGGCCAACAAAAATTATGATTGTATCTTCCTAATATTGGAAATTAACTCTCTTTTTGCTGTGGCCTCTTTCAGAACGTTTTCATTACTCTTCTTAGCTGCCCATGGTATTCTCAACATTCTTCTGTAAAGCCACATTTTTACAGTCTCTAGTGATTTTCTTGTCTGTTGTCCTATTGTCCATGATTCACATCCATATCTTAAGACTGGCTCTACATAACATTTAAGAACTCTTTTTCTTGTTTCTATTGTCAAAAATGGATTGCAGTGTATCTTTCTCATGGAAAGCTGCTTTTGCCTGAACCATTCTGTATCTCACCTCTTTTGTACATCTTCCGTCCGAGGTTAACAAAGTTCCCAAATATTTAAATTCATTTACCTGTTGTAATATTGTTCCACTTACATTCTACAAATAAAGTGCTATCACAGTGGCTCCTTGTGGTTATCCAGAAAGGTTTGAACACTAATCAAATGAACGTGTAGAAAGTCATGGCAGGCTACAGCAAAAGGTCAATTACAACAAGATCCTTTCCTGAACTTAAAGATTGCATAACAGACCACAGTCGTCCCAACTTCAATGAGGGCAGGGCAGACAGAAAGCCATTATCAACAGAATACAGACTGAGGGCACAGCAGACAGAAAGCCATTATCAACAGAATACAGACAAGTTCAAAATATTGTGCACAAATAAGAGAAATAGCCAAACAGCGCTAAATTAATTGAGGGCATCAGAATTTTTTTTAAAAACTTACCCAGGCAGCGGCATACATTTTAATCTCGTTTATTTTAAAATATCTAAAATAGTATTTGTCTCTTTGTTGTTCGTCTGAAAATGGCGGGTTAGTGATGCGCTGTGAGTACAGGCTGGTTATCCAGTGCTGTCGCCACGTGGCATACGTGTCTGTTCTTCACCGCTACGGAATAAAGACTCTACTGAGAACCGAAATTGAGTTAATCTAATTGGTAAATTACAGCTTAATTTGCTGCCTGCTCTTCATTAATTGTTAAATACAGATTATTCAAATATTTTCTGAATCATATGTGATCAATGCTTTTATGAAGACTCAGAATAGGTTTTCATTTAAAGTATTATGTACACGTCATTTCCGGTACCGTATGTGAAATATAGTATTGGTGCCTCTATTTTTTCGTGACGTTTGCACAACACATTTACGGACTGTGCGGTCAGTATTACGCCAGGCGGCCGTATTTTCACAATCTAGTGTACCAATTTTCAGAAACTGTTTGAAATTGGAAAACGTCGATAATAACAAAAATGACCATATGAACATCTGGACAGCAGAGGATTGCACTGGCCACATCTTCGTCTTTGCTATTTTCAGATAAAAACACATGGGACTTTGTTGTTGTTTTAGATTTCGTATTTTTGGAGTCGATATTTTGTTATAAAAGTCACCGAGTAATTCAGTTTTCACAAAAGTGTGTTCATTCATGTTTCAACAAGTAAGCTTTGTTCGAATAGAAGCGGAACCAGAACAACGGACAAGATAATCGAGGGGAAAACATTTATATGTCAATCTTGTATTTCTGCTAAAAACTGGTCTTTGAGTCTTGTATTTCTGCTACAAATGTATCTTTTAGTCTTGTATTTCTGCCAAAAAAGTATCTTTTAGTCTTGTATTTCTGCCAAAAAAGTATCTTTTAGTCTTGTATTTCTGCCAAAAAAGTATCTTTTAGTCTTGTATTTCTACTAATGCGAACTGGACTACAAAGGACAAGGGGTAGGGTTCAAGCCCAACCGACGGCTTCCGGGTTCACCCAGCCTTAAATGCGTACCGGATTTTTTTCTGGGAAAGTAAAGCGGCACAGGCGCAATACCGACCACATTACCCCAAAAATCATGTTCTGAAGGTCTGCAAAATTTATGGTCACTAACACCATATTCCCTATACGTCACTTGGCGTGTCGGGGACTCTTTACTTTACTTCTACTAATACATTTTTGAGTCTCGTATTTCTACTCAAAACTTATCTTTTAGTCAATTGTATTTTTTTCTAATAACCTATTTTTGAGTCTTGTACTTCTGCTAAAAATGTATCTTCTAGTTTTGTATTTCTGCTAAAAATGTATCTTCTAGTTTTGTATTTCTGCTAAAAATGTATCTTCTAGTTTTGTACTTCTGCTAAAAATGTATCTTCTAGTTTTGTACTTCTGCTAAACATGTATCTTCTAGTTTTGTATTTCTGCTAAAAATGTATCTTCTAGTTTTGTATTTCTGCTAAAAATGTATCTTCTAGTTTTGTACTGCTGCTAAAAATGTATCTTCTAGTTTTGTATTTCTGCTAAAAATGTATCTTCTAGTTTTGTATTTCTGCTAATAACTTATCTCAAGAGTTTCGTATTTCTAATCAAAACTTAACTGTGAGTCTTGTATATCTGCTAAGAATCAATCTGTGAGTTTTATATATCTGCTAAGAATCAATCTGTGAGTCTTGCAAGTCTGCACACACACAAAAATACGTAGAGCTAAATCCCTATCTGTCAGCCTTGTAGAAACAGTGGCCTGTGGTTGGTTGTCAATGCATGAGGCAAGGCAAATATATGGGTTGCCATTTTCCGGGACAATGCAAGTATGTGGGTTGCCATCATAAGAAACAAGGCAAGTATGTGGGTTGCCAGTGAACGAGGCAAGGCAAGTATGTGGGTTGTCCGTGCACGAGGCAAGGCAAGTATGTAGGTTGCCGGGACACGAGACAAATCAAGTATGTGCGTTACCAGGATACGTGACAAGGCAATTTTGTGGGTTGCCATCTTTCGGGACAGGAAAATTATGCGGGTTGACAGTGCTCGAGGCAGGGCAAGTATGTAGGTTGTCAGGGCATGAGACAAGGCAAATATGTGGGTTCCCATCTGCCGAGACATGGCATGTATGTGGGTTGCCAGTGCACGAGGCAATGCAAGTATGTGGGTTGCCAGTGCACGAGGCAAGGCAAGTAATTGGGTTGCCAGTGCACGAGGCAAGGCAAGTAATTGGGTTGCCAGTGCACGAGGCAAGGCAAGTATGTATGTTGCCAGGACACGAGACAAGGCAAGTATGTAGGTTGCCAGGACATGAGACAAGGCAAGTATGTAGGTTACCAGGACACGAGACAAGGCAAGTAAGTGGGTAGCCAGGACAAGAGACAAGGCAAGTATGTAGGTTACCAGGACACAAGACAAGGCAAGTATGTAGGTTGCCAGGACAAGAGACAAGGCAAGTATGTAGGTTGCCAGGACAAGAGACAAGGCAAGTATGTAGGTTGCCAGGACACGAGGCAAGGCAAGTATGTAGGTTGCCAGGACACGAGACAAGGTAAGTATGTAGGTTGCCAGGACAAGAGACAAGGCAAGTATGTAGGTTGCCAGGACACGAGGCAAGGCAAGTAAGTGGGTTGCCAGGACACGAGACAAGACAAGTATGTAGGTTGCCAGGACACGAGGCAAGGCAAGTAACTGGGTTGCCAGGACACGAGACAAGACAAGTATGTAGGTTACCAGTGAACAAGGCTAGACGAGAATGTAAGTTGTCAGTGAACGAGGCAAGACACGTATGTAGGTTGCCAGGACACGAGACAAGGTAAGTATGTGGTTTTCCGGTGAACGAGGCAAGAAAGTATGTAGGTTGCCAGGACACGAGGCAAGGCAAGTATGTAGGTTGCCAGGACACGAGACAAGGCAAGTATGTAGGTTGCCAGGAGACGAGACAAGGTAAGTATGTAGGTTGCCAGGACACGAGACAAGGTAAGTATGTAGGTTGCCAGGACACGAGACAAGGTAAGTATGTAGGTTGCCAGGACACGAGACAAGGCAAGTATGTAGGTTGCCAGGACACGAGACAAGGCAAGTATGTAGGTTGCCAGGACACGAGACAAGGTAAGTATGTAGGTTGCCAGGACACGAGACAAGGCAAGTATGTAGGTTGCCAGGACACGAGACAAGGTAAGTATGTAGGTTGCCAGGACACGAGACAAGGCAAGTATGTAGGTTGCCAGGACACGAGACAAGGCAAGTATGTAGGTTGCCAGGACACGAGACAAGGTAAGTATGTAGGTTACCAGTGAACAAGGCTAGACGAGAATGTAAGTTGTCAGTGAATGAGACTAGACAAGTATGTAGGTTGCCAGGACACGAGACAAGGCAAGTATGTAGGTTGCCAGGACACGAGACACGGCAAGTATGTAGGTTGCCAGGACACGAGGCAAAGCAAGTATGTGAGCTGCTAGGGCACGATACAAGGCAAGGTTGCGGGTTGCCAGAGAACGAGGCAAGGCAAGTATGTAGGTTGCCGGGACACGAGACAAATCAAGTATGTGCGTTACCAGGATACGTGACAAGGCAATTTTGTGGGTTGCCATCTTTCGGGACAGGAAAATTATGCGGGTTGACAGTGCTCGAGGCAGGGCAAGTATGTAGGTTGTCAGGGCATGAGACAAGGCAAATATGTGGGTTCCCATCTGCCGAGACATGGCATGTATGTGGGTTGCCAGTGCACGAGGCAATGCAAGTATGTGGGTTGCCAGTGCACGAGGCAAGGCAAGTAATTGGGTTGCCAGTGCACGAGGCAAGGCAAGTAATTGGGTTGCCAGTGCACGAGGCAAGGCAAGTATGTATGTTGCCAGGACACGAGACAAGGCAAGTATGTAGGTTGCCAGGACATGAGACAAGGCAAGTATGTAGGTTACCAGGACACGAGACAAGGCAAGTAAGTGGGTAGCCAGGACAAGAGACAAGACAAGTATGTAGGTTACCAGGACACAAGACAAGGCAAGTATGTAGGTTGCCAGGACAAGAGACAAGGCAAGTATGTCGGTTGCCAGGACAAGAGACAAGGCAAGTATGTAGGTTGCCAGGACACGAGGCAAGGCAAGTATGTAGGTTGCCAGGACACGAGACAAGGTAAGTATGTAGGTTGCCAGGACAAGAGACAAGGCAAGTATGTAGGTTGCCAGGACACGAGGCAAGGCAAGTAAGTGGGTTGCCAGGACACGAGACAAGACAAGTATGTAGGTTGCCAGGACACGAGGCAAGGCAAGTAACTGGGTTGCCAGGACACGAGACAAGACAAGTATGTAGGTTACCAGTGAACAAGGCTAGACGAGAATGTAAGTTGTCAGTGAACGAGGCAAGACACGTATGTAGGTTGCCAGGACACGAGACAAGGTAAGTATGTGGTTTTCCGGTGAACGAGGCAAGAAAGTATGTAGGTTGCCAGGACACGAGGCAAGGCAAGTATGTAGGTTGCCAGGACACGAGACAAGGCAAGTATGTAGGTTGCCAGGAGACGAGACAAGGTAAGTATGTAGGTTGCCAGGACACGAGACAAGGTAAGTATGTAGGTTGCCAGGACACGAGACAAGGTAAGTATGTAGGTTGCCAGGACACGAGACAAGGCAAGTATGTAGGTTGCCAGGACACGAGACAAGGCAAGTATGTAGGTTGCCAGGACACGAGACAAGGTAAGTATGTAGGTTGCCAGGACACGAGACAAGGCAAGTATGTAGGTTGCCAGGACACGAGACAAGGTAAGTATGTAGGTTGCCAGGACACGAGACAAGGCAAGTATGTAGGTTGCCAGGACACGAGACAAGGCAAGTATGTAGGTTGCCAGGACACGAGACAAGGTAAGTATGTAGGTTACCAGTGAACAAGGCTAGACGAGAATGTAAGTTGTCAGTGAATGAGACTAGACAAGTATGTAGGTTGCCAGGACACGAGACAAGGCAAGTATGTAGGTTGCCAGGACACGAGACACGGCAAGTATGTAGGTTGCCAGGACACGAGGCAAAGCAAGTATGTGAGCTGCTAGGGCACGATACAAGGCAAGGTTGCGGGTTGCCAGAGAACGTGGCAAGGCAAATATGTAGGTTGCCAGGACATGAGACAAGGCAAGCATGTGGGTTGCCAGTGAACGAGGCTAGACGAGAATGTAAGTTGTCAGTGAACGAGACAAGACAAGTATGTGAGTTGCAATCGTCCAGGACAAGACAAGACGCCACCTCCTAACCTGCCGCTAGATCTTAAAACAAACAACTACGTTGGTACCTTGCGGTGTTGATGAGCGACTGTCCACTTGTCTTTACGAACTTGGTACAATTCATTGTGGCTTGGTCAGTTTTTTTTCAGTCAATTTTTATTTTTAAAAACTTTACATTTTCGGAAATGGAAATATCATATATGTATTGTGTGTAAATAGAGCGTGCGAAAGAACTCTTGGTAGATACAAGCTTAACATGGGGTTATGACACCAATATTGAGAGAAATTGAAGAAGTAAAAATCGTACCGTCAATGAAACAATGTTCACGAGGATTTGCAAGAAAGCGACCCTTACTCCTACTATATAAATCATATATTTGTGGGTTGTTAACTTGTCAGTTATATTCTCCGTGGCTATGGTTTTGTTCTCATTCATAATCTATTCTATATTTTCTATGCTCTTTTTTCACTTCATTATAGCATCGGCCATTAACAAGAGCTTTACAAAGATTCCTATGCTTCGCTGTCTCCCCTAATCGTTAATTGTTTCCAGATGTAATTTATCTTTGAAATGTCAGTCTCCAGGATTTCTCTGTTTCCTTTTCCCCGTTGGTTCCAGGTAAGATCTTGTCTAGTAATATTTGCGCATTGACTTACACGGCGTATATATCGGATACATTGTTGTTCTTTTGCTTTCAAATGTGCCATACTGATCAGCGTTTGAGATTTATTTAATATCTACACTCATTTCCCTAGTCACTCATTTCATATTTGGTATTTGTTTATTGATGCAATAAGTTTAGTATTAGTATTATTTATCTTCAATGTAATCAGTTTCGCTGCAGTCTGGGCATCCACATACACTCTTCACCGTAAGTCCCAGGATTTCTCGAAACGTTTGCAGACTGATTGTTCCTGTAATGTGTTGATTGTAGATACATCTGCTTTTACCACTAAGTACTCCGGATCGACCAGACCCCTTTTCCACCTTTAGACTCCTCAGTCTCTCAATTTATACATCATTGTCCCACCCACTCTCCTCAGTCTCTCAATTTATACATCATTGTCCCACCCACTCTCCTCAGTCTCTCAATTTATACATCATTGTCCCACCCACTCTCCTCAGTCTCTCAATTTATACATCATTGTCCCACCCACTCTCCTCAGTATCTCAATTTATACATCATTGTCCCACCCACTCTCCTCAGTATCTCAATTTATACATCATTGTCCCACCCACTCTCCTCAGTATCTCAATTTATACATCATTGTCCCACCCACTCTCCTCCTTTCTTCTGAAGGAATAAAGAACAAACTTGACGGTGTCTTCTTTGTCCATTGTGAGACCACACTCAATGTCACTGCTGCCATCTAGTTTGTCAGCTATTTCATTGTCGTGTACACCGGCATGAACTGGACAGTACACCCATATTAACAGGCTCAACAACAAAGTTATCAAAGAGCTGCATCCACTCCTGCCGCAGACACTGTCTGTCAATATTCTGTAGCATACTTTGTGAGTCAGTCACCAAGACTGCATGACCAACGTTCTGTGTAACCAACCATGTGAGTCAGTCACCAAGACTGCATGACCAACGTTCTGTGTAACCAACCATGTGAGTCAGTCACCAAGACTGCATGACCCACGTTCTGTGTAACCAACCATGTGAGTCAGTCACCAAGACTGCATGACCCACGTTCTGTGTAACCAACCATGTGAGTCAGTCACCAAGACTACATGACCCACGTTCTGTGTAACCAACCATGTGAGTCAGTCACCAAGACTGCATGACCCACGTTCTGTGTAACCAACCATGTGAGTCAGTCACCAAGACTGCATGACCCACGTTCTGTGTAACCAACCATGTGAGTCAGTCACCAAGACTACATGACCCACGTTCTGTGTAACCAACCATGTGAGTCAGTCACCAAGACTACATGACCCACGTTCTGTGTAACCAACCATGTGAGTCAGTCACCAAGACTGCATGACCCACGTTCTGTGTAGCCAACATGTTATCGCCGCCGTTGCTGCTTCAATCTCCCTTCACAAGCCGGACACAGTATAGCTACACTTGCCAGATTCACTAACCACTCCTCTGACATGTTGTTACGCAACAGAACCCCAATCACTAACCTGCCCGTGGGATACTGAACCATCCGTGTAGATGATGAGGTTTGAGGGGACGATATTTTTTCGATGGATTCCCTTATTCTACTTTGGTAGCTCCGAAGTCTCAATTGCGACATTCCCAGCCGAGGAAAATGATTACTTTGGTTAGCATTTGTTTCCATTGTTACCTCTATTCACTTCTTGCCAGTCTTAACAATATACCAGGTTGTTAACTGATCCACGCTTTCTTTGCAATTGCCTAACAATTTTTGCTGTATTACGACCGTGTACATTCGTTATAATGTCATCTGCAAAGGCGAGAGTGCGACCCGATCCAACACTATTCAACTGCACTGCCCTGGCTGTGTATATATTGAGCAAAGAAGGTGATAACGGCGATCTTTGAGGCAACCTCGGCGATATATATATATATATATATATATATATATATATATATATATATGTCTATGTCTATGTCTATGTTTCAGCTAAGATGTCCAGGTCTACTGAAACGTAGCGCCACTTTCCTTCGCTCCAGAACAGATGCCACCCAGCGGACAAGATGTGGGCCAAAGCCTGTCTCACTAAATAGGTGTACGAATGTGCCACAGTCCACTAGATTGTACGTACCGCCATTATACACAACCTCTCCGTGGTGGGCCTGGACTAAGTTAAAAATGCGACCAAGGGATAATGATCAAATACGGAAGGCACGTTTACCTTTTCTTGTTTTCCTTCTTCGATGTTGTCATTTAGGCTTCATCTAAATATTTCTTATCGCCTTTGTTGATTTTGTCGCTGAAAGTCGATCCTGTGGATGGTCTAGACTAATGTGCACTCACTCAGACGCACGGTTCAGAACCAGTTTCCACAATACAGACTGGCCAACCCCAGTCAATCAGCTCTTCAGCACGTGGATACACCGTGAGCTTTTATTGTCTTCATTTAGAAGCTCACATCAATGAAATTACACTTCCTTGCCGGAGAAGACTTCTCTGGATATGCGGGAGTACGGGGAAATGAAAGAGCGGACAGGTTGGCTAGCTGTGATATTGTTGAAGACGGTCAACCAATGTATGGGGCAGACATCATCAATGCCCTCCAAGATGTGGAAAAGGCAGAAGACTTTGACAACCATGAGTCTACGTCACTTCTTCGGATGAAAAAAATTGGAGTTAAGATGGGCACAGCCAGAAACGAGAAACTTAGTGGGCGTGTAAGAAGACTTATTAACCAACACAGAACTGGAGTCGTCAGTCGCTGGACACTTAGGGACTTGCTGAGGAAGAGATTTGAGCACCTGTGGACATGTTCGGAGTGCAATGATGACTTGCAAATAACTCAATAACTCAATAACGGAAGGCAATATAATAGAAGAAAAACGTCATCGTAAAGTCGCATATACTGGGTCCAACAGCGCAAACAGCACATCTCGCTATAAACTACAACTAAACGTATTTACACTCACTTAATAAATTCTTGAGGATCCATATGAAGATGAAGATGATTATTTGACGTCTGCAGATGATTACTTGACGACTACAGGCAAATGAAAAGACAGACATTTTCAGACATCACGGATGAGCACCAATTGGGAACGTCTAATGTTTATTTTAAGGTACGTGCAGTTTGTCGTCACTACATGTCGTATTCTGTAACGTAAGGAACGTAACGTATCTTAATTAAACTCTCTGCTATATCATTTATTTTAAAAGTCTCAATACTTGGAAATATCATTTAAGTTATTTTTATAACCAGGTAATTAGTAAATAAGTTCATATCTGATAACGAAGCCATATTTCTTTTCAAACCGATTTGTTGAACTCTTAAGACAGTGTTCAATTTAGAGCTCTTTGGACTTAGTCCTGGCAAAATTTCCCCAAAATGTTCAAATGGTCATAGAGATATGACACCAAATTTATTAAACACCACATCTCGAGAACTTTCTGAATATTTCTTTCTTTCTTTCTTTCTTTCTTTCTTTCTTTCTTTCTTTCTTTCTTTCTTTCTTTCTTTCTTTCTTTCTTTCTTTCTTTCTTTCTTTAATTATTTGTATATTTATTTTGTTTGAAGATATTTAATCACACAAATTCGTTTGCAAACATCAAAAATATCAATACTAACCAACAGTTTAAATGTCATTACCATCATCCTGTGCCATACTGGTTGAAGTAGTCGATAAAGTCCTTTCACAATTCTCTGTCCACGGTACATCGTAAACATTCTGTTGTTGACTCTTTTCCGTGCCATGACACCAAGATATCCAGTATCTTCCCTGTTTGTCACCCGCGACTTCTGCGATCTCTATTTAAATGTCAGTCTAAATATTCACATCGGTTGAGCAATTTTGACAAATACACTTTTATGTAAAATTTAAGTGCCTTGTCACACCATTTTTCTTATAGGGAATATGGTGGTAGTGACCATAATTGATACAGACATTCGGCGCATGATTTTTGTGGTAATGTGGTCGATATTCGCCCGTGACAGTATACATTCACAGAAAAAAAAAATCCGGTACGCATTTTAGGCTGGGTGAACCCGGAAGCCGTCGTTCAGGATCGAACCCGCGCTGTAGTCTTTGTAGTCCAGTTCACTAACCACTGAGCTATCGCGGCTTCACTCTTGTCTGTAGTTATTACACTTGTCGTCATGTACGTCTACAACACTTTTGTTGCTGTCAATGTTTCTCATGACATCATCGGTAGGTGACGTCAACTTGAACTCTCACTGACAAGACTTTCTTGTGTTTTTATTTCACTCTTGAAGCTCACAAGCCATAATTGTGCAGGTATCTGGAAGCAGAGAAAGTGTTTTTCCTGTCGATCTATTTATCTATCTATTGACCTTTCGAGCCGTAGCCGGTTCATAGGGCATAGACCCAGATACTCTTTCTCTTATTAAAATTTTTGTTCTAGCAGTTTTAAATCCTTCTAAAGATATTTTTTTCAAATCTCGCTATTTGTCTCTGTTCTATACAAGCAACACTATTTCATTGAGGGAGCTGATTACTGCTGCTCTTGCCTCTCTTATCAAAGTTCTTCTCAGTGTCTCTCTGTATCAGCCTCTTTTCCTCTTACCTGTTGTTTCCAATATGAGGGCTTGCTTTGTTATTCGGTTATTATCTCTCCTCATCATATGTCCAACATATGACCATCGTCTTTTCTTAATTACTGAAGATTTTAGTGGTTAATTGACAATTTTTCTAATTTCTTCGTTTGTTTTGAATTCGTTCCATGCTATACCAAGTATTTTCCTTAGACATTTAATTTCGAATGTGTTCAAATTTGTTTCTATATCTCTTGTTGATTTCCATCTCTCACAGGCATACGTAAGATCTATTTATACTCGTGTATTATTGATATAAAACCTGTCTGTCCTCCATTAAGCAGAAATGTCACTTCCGTGTTAAGTAACAGTGACAGCAAAAGGTAGCCATTCTGGGAATGCCAGCACGTATCAACATCTGACAATGTGTAACTTTGTTTCTCCAGAAGACTTCAAGTACACGAGTCGCGTACTGGCAATGACATGCATTCATTATCTCCAGTTCGGTAAACAGATTGCACGATTTCACTGCATTGAGTAGAGTTATCAACTCCCATGTTTCACGTAAAACAACTTTGGTGTTGATACTCATCATACTGTTGATCTTCAACAGTCTGCCTCAGGTTGTTGAGTCCAACGAAATACCCTCTCACTTCGATTTATGGGGCACAGGTAACCTACAGATGTGATAATTAAACCATTTTACGTAATTCATATTTCTGCTTCTTGAGAATCTATATTTCTATTTTCTAGATTAATTTAACCCGAACACTCTCAGGATTTCGAGAATCTATTATGAGGTGCCTGCACCTCGAATTATTTCGAAGTGACCGTGGTGTTATC
Organism: Megaustenia siamemsis; assembly: GCA_032433765.1. NCBI lineage: Eukaryota > Metazoa > Mollusca > Gastropoda > Stylommatophora > Ariophantidae > Megaustenia > Megaustenia siamemsis. The sequence continues at coordinate 57,115,714 of JAVIAB010000091.1, forward strand.
ATCTGTTAATAACGTTTCCATTTCACAAATTGTTTATTGTTTATTCATAGACATTGATTTGGAAATGTTTAGTGTCAAAGTAAAATGAGTTAAATGCGTCTGGTGTTACTGATTATTCTTCCTGGCACGCTAGAGTTATCACTCTTAGAAATGATCGTCATTATCTCCAGCGCATTACTGTTACGTCACACACAAATTACGAAAACTCGAGGAGCGTTAAGTGGAGAACTAAGACTACCAGCACCTGAGGCATGAACTAGAATAATTTGCAAGTAAAATTGATGGATGCAACTAGGAGACAAGATGATAATAAATTTGTAAAGTAAATAAGACACGAGTCTGCGTTGTTCTGTGTTGAGACTTTAAGACGTTGTTAACGTTTTGTCATTTTTATTTTAAGGAAACGAATGAAGAATGCGAGTAAATGAATATTTCATTTTAATGGAAAGTATTTTTTTGTGATGACCCAACGAGATACTTATATAAAACATATGTAACATTTAAGTTAGGAAAGGTTTAAACGAACACGTCATCTTTGCTACACATTAAAATAATGTGAGTTCCTGACTGTTGTAGGTAACACGGTATTTAAATAAATGTGTTATAAATTGGTACACGAACCATAGAGCTCATCAAGATAATGCTCTAGGAGGATATTACTTGATCTTATCGTTAACAAAAAAAGTTGGATGGAAGGAAAATAAAATAAACGATGAAATCATAAAACAACTAAAAGGGAAAAGAAAACTACTAAACACAATTCAAACAAGATGAATTAGGAATTTTAGAGCATGTTTTAACATCTGCAGCCTAATAAAAGCTATATTGGAAGGGAAAATGCAAGATAAAAGAGGCAGAGGGAGACCAAGAATAACATGGACGAGTAACACCAAAAGACGGACAAGTCAGCTTATAACAACCTGCACTATCAAAGCAAGAGACAGAGTGAAATGGCGCTCCATGGTAACCACACTTCGGTGCGGAGACGGCACTCAATGGTAATGAAACAAATAAACTACAATTACGTCATTTTTGTACATGTGGTCGTTTCCTAAGAGGGGATGTTGATGGCTGACTATACAGAGATGGACATTATAGTGAAAGAAAGAACACATAAAGGACTCAGCTTTAATAGCAAAAAGACAGAATTAATGGTAACAAGAAAGAAAAAGGCATCAATTCAGTGCAAAATAAAGATAAGTGAAACAATGTTAAAACAGGTAAATGAATTTAAATATCTGGGAACTTTGTTAACCTCAGACGGAAGATGTACAAAAGAGTTGAGATGTAGAATGGCTCAGGCAAAAGTAGCTTTCCAAAAAATGAGGAAGATACTATGCAATCCATTTTTGACTATAGCAATAAGAAAAAGAGTTCTTAAATGTTATGTAGAGCCAGTCTTAACATATGGATGTGAATCATGGACAATAGGACAACAGACAAGAAAATCACTGGAGTCTGTATAAATGTGGTTTTACAGAAGAATGTTGAGAATACCATGGACAGCTAATAAGAGTAATGAAAATGTTCTGAAAGAGGTCAAAGCAAAAAGAGAGCTAATTTCCAATATTAGGAAGAAACACTCATCATTTTTTGGCCACGTATTGAGAAAAGAACAGCTGGAATATATTGTAACAAATGGAAAAATTGAGGGAAGAAGAGATAAAGGGAAGCAAAGAGAAAAAAATACCAGACAGCTTAAGAGAATGGCTTGGCAGAAGGTAAACAACAGAAATAATAAATAAATGTCGAGATTGAAAGTTGTTGAGAGACATGATCACCTACGCCAGCAAGCCCGGTACTTGATGATGATGATACAGAGATGCTGTCGGCACAAGGCGTACAGGTCAAATTCCTTTACAGATAAAATAAACTAAATTTGATGTACACATAACGAGTTAAGGAGAAAGGAAATGTACTGTGGCAGCTTTACTGTACACACTGCGCCTAATGTACAACACAGCGCTTAATATACAACACAACGCTTAACATACAACACAACGCTTAACATACAACACAACGCCTAATTTACAGCACAAAATCGAATGTACAACACAACGATTAACATACCACAGAACGCTTAATATACTACACAACGCTTAATATACAACACAAAATCTAATGTACAACATAACGCTTAATATACAACACAACGCTTAATATACAACACAAAATCTAATGTACAACACAAAATCTAATGTACAACACAACACTTAATGTACAACACAAAGCCTACTGTACAACACAAAGCCTACTGTACAACACAAAATCTAATGTACAACACAAAATCTAATGTACAACACAAAGCCTACTGTACAACACAATGCCTGATGTACAACACAAAATCTAATGTACAACACAAAATCTAATGTACAACACAAAATCTAATGTACAACACAACGTCTGTGTAGGCTAATGTACACATATAGAGCGGAAGTTCAGTAATGATAACAACTAGCACAAGTTAAGCTTGGAATATGTCATATCATTTGGACAGCTTCTCAAATAATACAAATCGAGCCTGGGTGGTCCAGTGGTAAAACGTCTCCCTCTGATCAAGAAGGTCACGCGGTCAGTTCCTACCACAGGCAATTGAAAATTTAAAAGAAAAATCGAGCCCGTGGTTTCTTCGTGGCTTTAGCCTCCCTGGTCACTGGTTAATGAAATCCTATATCTACCCCTCCAAGTTGTTGTTGACGGATTGCTACGAGTTGATGCGGGCAGGTTGCCCTTTGACTCATAAGATGTGGCGGGTCGTAATGGCATTCTTGACATTCCCGGCTCTTAATGGAGAAGTTGGAGTTCGCCTATACCAGGCTGTGATGGGAAACTACTAGTCCAGCCCAGAGGTACTGCAATACTGGGTCCTCTATATCAGTAACAGCCACCACTACTGGGAACTCGGCGATCCTAGCTTCTGTTAGCCAACCTGTTTTGACGCAGACTGTTACCAGGGGAGACCACGAGGAGGTAGAACTGCTAGGTCTTGGTCAGCTGATGGTGCGCCGATCCTGCTATAGCAACCGCAGGTGTCAGACGCTTCTGCTCCCCCATCTAGCCCTCCCAGAAAAATGGAGAAAAAAAACAGGAGATCACGTGTGCACTCGCGCACGTTAAATAACCCTTAGCAGTTGGAAATTGAAAAGAGTAGGTCAGGAAAGGCCGCTGCCCGGGTAAATTTAATAAGAAACAATCTACCAGAAAAAAGTCAAAACTCTCGACGATAAAAATGGGAGTACCTCTGAAGTTGGAGAATATCTGCCTGTATGGCGAAGGACACTTGAGTACACGGCTGTCAAAAGTTTGTATACATAAATACTTGTATACATAAATACTTGTATACATAAATAAAAAAAAAAAAGTTGTATTAACGCAAAATTTAGTCACTCCGTAATTCGCTACCTGGAATATATTGTAACAACTGGAATATATTGTAACAACTGGAATATTTTGTAACAACTGGAATGTACTGTAACAACTGGAATATATTGTAACAACTAGAATATATTGTAACAACTGGAATATTTTGTAACAACTGGAATGTATTGTAACAACTGGAATATATTGTAACAACTGGAATATTTTGTAACAACTGGAATGTATTGTAACAACTGGAATATATTGTAACAACTGGAAAAATTGAGGGACGAAGAGATAGAGGGAAGAAAAGAGAAAAAAAATACCAGACAGCTTAAGAGAATGGCTTGGCAGAAGGTCAACAACAGAAGTGATAAATAACTGTCGAGATCCAAAGTTGTGGAGAGACATGACCACCTACGCCAGCAGGACCGGTACTTGATGATGAATTCGCTAGTTATATTAAAAAAAAGCTAGCGATCGCACACAAACAAATAATAGGAAATCACATCATCGTTTCCATTTGTGCCGACACCTCGACCGTCCTTGGAGAACTCGTAGTGACGACTTCATAAATGTCCTCCAACCCTCACGATTAACCCAACCCAATGCTTGCGGAGAAGTGACGAACGTTAGTCATGTCCATTTTCCGATATTCCCGTCCCATCCAGAGTTAATTTATAGCAAAATGATAACCTAAAACAGAGGAATATTCAGATGGAAAGATGTGTGTAAATAACCAAGAAAAGATCATTAAAATTATTGCAAAAACAAGAAACAAAAATAAATACAGGGACACGAGTTATTGAGTTTTTGTGTGTGTTATCATCGCTAATGAGATAGAACTGCTTGCACAGAACAGAGACAGATGGCGAGATTTGATAAAATATCTTTAAAAGAAAACTGCTAGAACAAAAAATCCATATAGGAGAAGGTGTATCTTGGTCTACGCCCTATGGGCCGGTTACGGCTCGAAAGGTCAATAGATAGATAGATAGATATCATCGCTGCACTCCGAACATTTCCATAGGAGCTCAGATGCTCTCCTCAGCAAGTCTCGCAGTGTCCAGCGACTGACGACTCCAGTTCTGTGTTGGTTGTTTAGTCTCTTGTCTTCTAGCCCACTAAGTTTATCTTTTCTGGCTGTGCCCATCTTAACTCCTCCCATCTCTTTCATCCAAAGGAGTGACGTGGACTCGTGGATGTCGAAGTCATGTGTTCTTCCCAGATCAAATACTTCCAACTATCAAGGAGGGATCAAGTCATCATGCTTCTCCTACGCACTGGCCACAATAGAATGAGAAACCACATGTTCACCAAACTCAAAATAGAAACTACTAGCCTATGCCACTGTACACTGGATAACATGACAACAAAACATGTTCTACAGGATTGCCCCCAGAAGACAGCCCTGAGAAGAACAATAGGTCCACACCCTGTAAGAGAAACTCTACGGGACAACCGAATCACTGAAACAGACAGCTGTCTTCATAAGAGAGTCCGGAATCCTAGTCTGAATGAGCCGTGATCGCAGAAGAAGAAGAAGAAGAAGGAGAAGAAGAAGAATGTAGGTAGATGATTTAATAAATTAATGTTTACTGTTCGAATAATGTAGGCTTAGAATGAATGTTAATGAATGAATTCACACATGGAATGCGTGCATAGAATGTAGGCTTACATTTCATGCTTCTATAAAACGTAAGATTACACAGAATGTAGGCTTACATTGAATGCTTCTATAAAATGTATGATTACACAGAATGTAGGCTTACATTGAATGCTTCTATAAAATGTATGATTACACAGAATGTAGGCTTACATTTCATGCTTCTATAAAACGTAAGATTACACAGAATGTAGGCTTACATTGAATGCTTCTATAAAACGTAAGATTACACAGAATGTAGGCTTACATTGAATGCTTCTATAAAACGTAAGATTACACAGAATGTAGGCTTACATTGAATGCTTACATACAACGTATGATTACACAGAATGTAGGCTTACATTGAATGCTTCTATATAACGTAAGATTACACAGAATGTAGGCTTACATTGAATGCTTCTATAAAACGTAAGATTACACAGAATGTAGGCTTACATTGAATGCTTCTATAAAACATAAGATTACATAGAATGTAGGCTTACATTTCATGCTTCTATAAAACGTAAGATTACACAGAATGTAGGCTTACATTGAATGCTTCTATAAAATGTATGATTACACAGAATGTAGGCTTACATTGAATGCTTCTATAAAATGTATGATTACACAGAATGTAGGCTTACATTTCATGCTTCTATAAAACGTAAGATTACACAGAATGTAGGCTTACATTGAATGCTTCTATAAAACGTAAGATTACACAGAATGTAGGCTTACATTGAATGCTTCTATAAAACGTAAGATTACACAGAATGTAGGCTTACATTGAATGCTTACATACAACGTATGATTACACAGAATGTAGGCTTACATTGAATGCTTCTATATAACGTAAGATTACACAGAATGTAGGCTTACATTGAATGCTTCTATAAAACGTAAGATTACACAGAATGTAGGCTTACATTGAATGCTTCTATAAAACGTAAGATTACATAGAATGTAGGCTTACATTTCATGCTTCTATAAAATGTATGATTACACAGAATGTAGGCTTACATTGAATGCTTCTATACAACGTAAGATTACACAGAATGTAGGCTTACATTGAATGCTTCTATAAAATGTATGATTACACATAATGTAGGCTTACATTGAATGCTTCTATAAAATGTATGATTACACAGAATGTAGGCTTACATTGAATGCTTCTATAAAACGTAAGATTACACAGAATGTAGGCTTACATTGAATGCTTCTATAAAACGTAAGATTACACAGAATGTAGGCTTACATTGAATGCTTACATACAACGTATGATTACACAGAATGTAGGCTTACATTGAATGCTTCTTCTTCTACCTTTTAGCTCCCAGTGGAGCATAGGTCTTCAACAAACACTTTCCAAGTCGTTCTGTTTTTTGCCATTCTTTTAAGATCATTCCATGTCTTCCCCATCATCTTCATCTCTGCTTCAATCTGTCTTCTCCAAGAATTCCTTGGTCTTCCTCTTTGTCTTTTCCCCTGGGGATTCCAAAAAAGGGCCTGTTGTGTAATACTCTCAGTTGGTTTCCGTAGTGTGTGTCCTATCCATCGCCATCGTCTTCGCTGTATTTCTTTATCCACTGGTATTTGACCGGTACATTTCCATAATTCCACGTTTGTGACTTTGTCCTGCCATTTCCATCCCTTTATTCTGCGCAAGCATCCATTAATGAAAGTCTGTACCTTCGTGATTGTCAATTTTGTTATTCTCCATGTTTCACAGCCATATAATAGAACCGACTTAACATTGGAGTTGAAAATTTGTATTTTTGTATTTAATGCATTTACATTGAATGCTTACATAAAATATAAAATTAGGTGCCACGGAATTATAGTTGCGAAAAGCATTTGCTCGTTGAGTAGGCGGAAGCCTTCGATTGTCACCCGTGACAAAGGGTCACCAGGGTACACAAACAACTCCTGTTTCCACCCAGAATAGCAATATCTATCACCGACAAGAAACATCATATGCTGAATATATGTATCCCCACATTGTGCTACCAATGCCAAACGTGGTCGTTTAAGAATAGACATAAAAGAAAGCTTGTCACCACAGAGATGAGATGTCTGAGAAAAGCGATGGGAGTGACCAGAAAAGACACAATCAGAAACAATACTATAAGTGTAAGAGTCAGTATTGAAGCAATTCTAAGCTACAGACAGAACAAAACAAAATAGACTGGTTTGACAACTCTAGAATGAATGCCGTGTGATTCCTTACGGTGCAAAGAATATATGTTAAATGAGTGAGAAGAGTAAAAGACAGACCCAGAGTAAGATGGACAGACAGCATCAAAGAAACAACACTCCAACAACAATTGATAGTGACTAAACCGCCAAAAGGGTGAGAACCAGAACTTTTGTATCTCCATCAACATCCAAAAGGATACAAGAAGAACTGTAGAATGAAGAAAGGAAGAAAGACAGAAAGAAAGAAAGAAAGTACACCCAAGCACCTGTAAAAAAAACGAGGTCAAAGTTCTTCAAAGTTCAAAGTTGGTCACCTATCGCTGCAGATTGCTTAAACTAAATCAACAATTCTGTCAACTATCGACTGGACCGTTAACAAATTTAATTTGCTATCGTTGCCATGACACCGATTCACATCTCAAACATTTATCGTTTACCTTTTGCAGAATTTAGGAGTACAAGTTACACAGGCGTGATTGCTGTCATCGATCTTAATACAACTGATGTCATCATTGTGAATGTATTTTGCACTTTATGTGTTGAAATTTAATTTACTTGATAAACGAACATTTTTACTGCCTGTTGTCATTACTGTGCATGAGCTTTCATAAAGTCCTCTCAAGTTTCTCCATTTTTTCCATAGATAACAAGGCAGAGTGTGACTCAAAACAATAGAAAAGAACAGAACTATATTTTTCATTACAGAAGGACAAAATGTATCCTAGCGTATGAATAATGTATTATTCGAGGATATAAAACGTTATCCAGTAAAAACATGACCTTCATTGACGGATGGGTAGACTAATAGATAATGTATTATCAAAATGCCTAATATAAGAGTGACCGAAAGTAAGAAAGGTATAAAATATACGACAGCGTGCCCTTCAACTATATTTAGTTTTCTTTTAATAGACATAGTTGAAGCACAAGTTCTAGAGTAAAGGGCCAAATGTTGCATGTCTCGAGCTGACATGGTTAGCTACGATAACAATAACGTACTCGCTGACCCGATCACAGACTTCATTCATTGGACACTTGTTTATATAGTCACGCCTACAATTTCTATTTTAGGAATCATCGGGAATATCCTCAGCCTCATTGTTATCAGGAAACATGGGTTTAACAAAAGTTCCAACATTCTACTGTTTAGTTTGGCGCTCTCTGATATATTGTTTATGATTGGCATCAATGGACCTCCCAAGACTTTGTATGAGTGGGGCGAGGGCGGTTTCGCATACCCTGAACCAGTAGCGCATGTTATGTATTACCTCTACCAGATTTGTGATAGCTTAAACTGGACGGCAGGCCCAACATCGGTTAGCATACCCGCTCTCATTACTGCTGAACGACTTATTGCTATTTTCATGCCATTAAAATTTGCTTCTGTGGTAACACCAAAGAGAACAGTCATAGCGGTTCTAATTCCTCTTCTTGTGGTCATTATTATTCAAATCTACATCCGGACTTGGTTCACATTTATCTACACCTTCGACCCGTCGCGGAACATCTCCGTCGGTCGAGCGAGAAGGTCCGACTTTTACTGGTCCCACCTTGTGGAAGCTCAAATAGTTGAGAAAGTTGTTAATTCCTTCTTTTTCCTTGTTATCTTCGTCGGAACTGGCTCAATAGCCATAGGAGTCAAGATGAGGATGGTTGTGAGGAATCGAAGGAAAATGACCAATGATTTACAAACACAAACAGAAGCTAAGAAAGACAGAGGTACGTCCCGTACCACAAAAATGTTGCTGTGTTTATGTATCTTCTACACTTTTGCATGTGCTCCCGTTGGTTTACCGGCCGTCATGCCCGGCTTTATGGTTTTGCCTGTTTTCCAGGAAGAGCCAAACTTCCGGTCCGTTGGAGTGTTCATTTACCACATTTACAAATTTTTCTTCAGTGTAAATTCGTCCGTAAATTTCCTCATTTTCGTTGGAACTAACGCCAAATTTAGGGATACTTTAGTGAAATTGTTTGGACATTAGAGCTTACTGGATGGCATGAATTAACATGAGAAATACTGATTAGTTAATACCTGCATAGATGGTTATATTTTCTAGAAAAGCACAGCATCGTGAGTTTAGATGCTTGAAGTGACACTGTCCAAAAGTCTCCGAACACTTCTGGATAGGCGGCAGAGCCTATGTGTGAAAACTCGTGTGCTAAGACGCCGATTGAAGTCTCGTACTTGACCTTGACTTCTACCTTTCAAGTGAAGCAAAGTCGGCGCAAAGTCGACATGTCAGTGAGGTAGCTATCTGTTTATTGCCTTTCGAGCCGATCACAAGGGCTGACATTCTAGGCTGTGTACTCGGTCTTTGTTATCAAGTATTAGACATTCCAAAGAACTGGCATTGTATCTAGCCACACGTTTCTGTACTGGGCGAATTGCTCAATCTCGGTGGGGTAGTTAATGCCTGAGTTGTTGCCTCTCGCCCCAGTGTTCTTTTTTGTATTTCTCTCGGTCGGCACCTTTTTTTTTTACCCTTTGAGGTCCATTTTTACCATCTGAGGTCCTGCTTTGAGATTTTCTTGTTTTCTCTTCTCATATCATGGCCAAATTGTGACCATCTGCTTCTCTGGTATATAGATTATATTTTTATCCTGAGTTGTCTTTTCTTGTGACGTTGCAATAGGGCAAGAAAGAGAATCTTTTGCATGCAACTTGGTAAACCTCTAGAAATGTAGGGGTCATCATTCAGTCTTGTGGCTTATACAGTTAATCTTCGTGTCATTCGATACTAACGGGCAGGGCAATATGTGCTTGTTTCGCCTTGTGACATCTATTAATGCAATATGTGGTTGTTTCGCCTTGTGACATCTATTAATGCAATATGTGGTTGTTTCGCCTTGTGACATCTATTAATGCAATATGTGGTTGTTTCGCCTTGTGACATCTATTAATGCAATATGTGGTTGTTTCGCCTTGTGACATCTATTAATGCAATATGTGGTTGTTTCGCCTTGTGACATCTATCAATGCAATATGTGGTTGTTTCGCCTTGTGACATCTATTAATGCAATATGTGGTTGTTTCGCCTTGTGACATCTATCAATGCAATATGTGGTTGTTTCGCCTTGTGACATCTATCAATGCAATATGTGGTTGTTTCGCCTTGTGACATCTATCAATGCAATATGTGGTTGTTTCGCCTTGTGACATCTATCAATGCAATATGTGGTTGTTTCGCCTTGTGACATCTATCAATGCAATATGTGGTTGTTTCGCCTTGTGACATCTATCAATGCAATATGTGGTTGTTTCGCCTTGTGACATCTATCAATGCAATATGTGGTTGTTTCGCCTTGTGACATCTATTAATGCAATATGTGGTTGTTTCGCCTTGTGACATCTATTAATGCAATATGTGGTTGTTTCGCCTTGTGACATCTATCAATGCAATATGTGGTTGTTTCGCCTTGTGACATCTATTAATGCAATATGTGGTTGTTTCGCCTTGTGACATCTATTAATGCAATATGTGGTTGTTTCGCCTTGTGACATCTATTAATGCAATATGTGGTTGTTTCGCCTTGTGACATCTATCAATGCAATATGTGGTTGTTTCGCCTTGTGACATCTATCAATGCAATATGTGGTTGTTTCGCCTTGTGACATCTATTAATGCAATATGTGGTTGTTTCGCCTTGTGACATCTATTAATGCAATATGTGGTTGTTTCGCCTTGTGACATCTATTAATGCAATATGTGGTTGTTTCGCCTTGTGACATCTATTAATGCAATATGTGGTTGTTTCGCCTTGTGACATCTATCAATGCAATATGTGGTTGTTTCGCCTTGTGACATCTATCAATGCAATATGTGGTTGTTTCGCCTTGTGACATCTATTAATGCAATATGTGGTTGTTTCGCCTTGTGACATCTATTAATGCAATATGTGGTTGTTTCGCCTTGTGACATCTATCAATGCAATATGTGGTTGTTTCGCCTTGTGACATCTATTAATGCAATATGTGGTTGTTTCGCCTTGTGACATCTATTAATGCAATATGTGGTTGTTTCGCCTTGTGACATCTATTAATGCAATATGTGGTTGTTTCGCCTTGTGACATCTATTAATGCAATATGTGGTTGTTTCGCCTTGTGACATCTATTAATGCAATATGTGGTTGTTTCGCCTTGTGACATCTATCAATGCAATATGTGGTTGTTTCGCCTTGTGACATCTATCAATGCAATATGTGGTTGTTTCGCCTTGTGACATCTATTAATGCAATAACTCACTAACTTCCTGTGAAATGATCCATGACCCTAGAAATCCTTCCAATTTATTTACTGTTGCTTTATTTATATTTTATACATAGTTAGCTCTTGGCTGCCTCTCTTTCGTATCCCCGATATAGTCCACCGAAATAATGTTCTTGAGATTATTTCTATATAATTCAGTAGGAGATTAATTCTGACCTATTGAGGATGCTTTGAGGGACACAGTGATATCTGTTGCACAATGTTCGTGCACAAATGAATTGTACGCTAAAACCGGCATTGTATGAAATCACCAAAAGGAAAGAATGAGAAAGAAGATGAAAGAATATATGGTCGACACATACAGTACTAGAATGTGTTTTGTTTGTTCACATAAATCTAAACATACAATAAGTTTCTGAAAAAAAGTTGTGATTAGTTTCCTGAAATTGGCTATTGAACTAGCAGTTTTATAGATCTTGCACTTTTGAATTGTGTTATTTAGTGGCATGCGTTATTTCACTGAAAGAGGTCAAAGTGCAGATTAGAGTAGAGCAAATGATGTTTGCAAGGCTTCTCTTAAGAGAATTCTTTATCTTCGAGAGGGAATCTGGCGTCAGATCGTGGGTACATGGAGGACAAAACAGGAATTGGCACAGCAGCATTCAAGGAAGAGACGTAGTTTAAATTAGAAAATAGAAAGGGGATGAGACCAGGCAACAGACATGAAATTTGTTTATTCTGAGGTAGGACTATCGTAAAAAACTGACAGATTCAGTGACGAGAGTAGCTGACTCAATAAACAAGTATCCACATTAATACACCTTATATTACTAAACAATGTTAACCACAGATAGTAGATGTACAACAGAGGGAGATGGTAGATGTACAAGAGAGGTGAGATGGTAGATGTACAACAGAGGTGAGATGGTAGATGTACAACAGAGATGAGATGGTAGATGTACAACAGAGGTGAGATGCAGAATGGCTCAGGCAAAAGCAGCTTTCAAAAAAAAAAAAATGAGGAAGACACTGTGCAATTAATTTTTGACAATAGAAACAAGAAAAATAATTTTTTAGTGTTCTGTAGAGCCATTCTTAACATATGGATGAGAATCATGGATAAGAGGACAACAGACAAGAAAATCACTGGAGGCTATAGAAATGTGCTTTTACAGAAGAATGTTGAGAATACCATGGACATCTAAGAAGAGTAATGAAAACGTCATGAAAATGTCAGGAAAGAGGCCAAAGCAAAGAGAGAGCTAATTTCCAAAATTAGGAAAGAATAATCATCATATTTTGGCCATTAGTTGTGAAGGGACATGACCATCTATATGAGCAGACATGGTATTTGATAATGATGACTACCAAACTGTTGACAAGTATGAAGGCTTGCTGATATCTGTAAAGACGCCGCAGACCACAAGAACCAATTGTCTGTAACATCGTGACTGGCATGACACTTCAACGTGAACCTGTCTGGTTTATTTATAAAGAATTTTGAAGTCACGTGATTAGGCAAATTTCAGAATAAATAAAGGGGAATTTTGTTTCTTAACTGTTGTCCTTGTAGGGACATTTTCTTTCGTGAATTCTCCAAAGATGTACGAATTGTTGGCTTATATAAGAATAGGCATACCTTTATTTTTTAACATGTATTCGTTTGTTGGTTTCTTCATCGTTCCTATGGTTGCAACTCAAGGACAAATGCACTATTAAGTGTCTGATGTTCTTCTTGTGTTCCAGACTTGCATTTAAAATTGCAATTAAAAAAACAAGTCTGAATATTTTGGTGACATTGAGATGAAAACAGTTTGAATGTGGCAACTGGAGAACTCGAGGGAAGATAAAACAAAGAGAAACTAAGGAAAAAGATACCAAGACAGTTTGAGAGAGCGGTTTGTATGGAAGTCAGAACAGAATTTGTAAATAACTTATAACGAAGTTATGGAGACACACAATCACCACCTTAATTAGCAGACATGATACTAGATGATGATGAATATAAATATTCATGAATATATATATATATATATATATATATATATATATGTGTGTGTGTGTGTGTGTGTGTTTGTGTGTGCATGCATAATTGTACAGAAAAAGAAGGGAAAAAGAATTCAATGGACAACTAAAAATAGGGAGGATACTTTTGTTTACAGAAAAGCGGACAGGAAAAGCGCTTGATACCAGCAAGGGCCAGTGCTAATCATTGTTTGATCATGTATTAAGAAGGGACCAACTGTTTCTATAGAGTCAGCTTGAAAAGAAAAATGAAATTTAAAAATGAGATGGATTAAAAGAGAGAGAGAGAGAGAGAGAGAGAGAGAGAGAGAGAGAGAGAGAGAGAGAGAAATGATACCAGACAGTTCAAGAGAATCATTTAGAAGGAAGTCAACTGATTCATCATCATCATCATCATCATTGAGTGCCGTCTCCACATCGAAGGTTGGCTACCATGGAGCGCCATTCCACTCTGTCTCTTGCTTTGATGGTGCAGATTGTCATAGGCTGACCTGTCCATCTTTTGATGTTATTTGTCCTTGTTAGTCTTGGTCTACCTCTGCCTCTTTTATCTTGTAGTTTCCCTTCCAATATTACTTTTAGTAGGCTGGTGTGTCTTTTAACGTGCCACAAAAATTTCATTTGTTTTATTCTAATTGTGTTTAGTAGTTCTCTTTTCATTTTTAGTTGTTTTAAAACTTCATCGCTTGTTTTCGTTTCTTTCCATCCAATTCTACCTATTCTTCTATAAATCCATATATCCATATATCAAGGGCTTCAATTTTCTGTTCTGTTTTCTTGTCTAGTGTCCATGTTTCCGCACCATACAGGAATATCGAGAAGATGTAACATTCTGCTATTCTTAGTTTAAGCCCTGGTGTTATTTGTTTTGATGTTAGTATACTTTTCATGGCATTCAAATTACTTTTTGTCATTCCTTTTATTTTGTTTATTTCAGTTTTACATTTTCCATCACTAGTTATAGTATGTCCCAGGTAGTTGTAGCTCTAAATAGTCTACAGGTGTATTCCTTCTACTTTGATATTTATTTGTAGGCCTTGAAAGTTTTCTTTTCTTATGATCATAATTTTAGTCTTTTTGATTACGGATTAGTTGATAAATAACAGTATAGGCGGAGAGTTGAGGAGAGACATGATCCCCTACGCCAGCAGGCATGGCACTTGATGATAATTTCCAATTAAATGGAACAGAATTACTATAACATGTAAACTAGCACTATTATACCCACATGTGCCACCGTATATGTGCCACCGTATATGTGACATTGTACTGCTTGATAAATCATTAGTTACTAATTGATAAACTTCACTTAACAAGCACTGTAGCATAATCACATTCGTGGATACATTATCCACACTTTCCGTGATAAGTGGTTTACCAAACAACATAAAGTGTGTACAGAAACAAATATTATTTTCTTTGCTCGTGTGATCTTTTGATGGAAAGAGCCTACTCTATCACGTATTGAAACCGTAGATTATACCGTCCTGCACAGGTGTTGCATGATTATTTGTTTTATAAATCGTGATTGATGATTTCTGGAGAATTATACTAAACTGTTTGTATTCCTGCTTTAATAGATGCAAGAGGGAGAGAAATAGAGAGAGAGAGAGAGAGAGAGAGAGAGAGAGAGAGAGAGAGGGAGAATGAGAAAGCGCACTGCACAAAAACATTATGCATGTTCTGTGCTCTTTATTATTGTTTGGTGATTGCTACCAATGCCTTAGTGTACAGTAGAGTCCCGTATTTCCAACGATCCCAACTTAGAATGCATCGGAATTTGAAAGTTTAATTCAAAAAGTTACTTTCAAGAGTACGAACGGTAGTTACCGTAGTACTACGTTGGAACTGCTTGTGGACGGACGCAGTGAGGCAACTGTTATCGGTAAACGGTCAAGTTTTCTTCGCCCAAGTCAAATCTTGCGACAATATGTTTTCATTATTTTTTGTAAGCTTTATTTTTGGTGATTGGTTTTATATATAACCCCTATCTAGCTATGAAATATATATATACTAACTATGAAATCTATGAAATCAAGAATTGGATGGAAAGAAAAGAAAACATACGATGTAGTCTTAAAGCAACTAAAAATGAAAAGTGAATTACTAAACACAGTTCAAACAAGACAAATGAGATTTTGGGGCATGTTAAAAGACTCAACAGCCTACTAAAAGTGATCTTGGAAGGGAAAATAAAAGGTAGAAGAGGGAGAGGCAGATCAAGACTAACATGGACGAGTATCATCAAAAAATGGACAAGTTGCACAATCTGCACCATCAAAGCAAGAGACAGAGCAGAATGCCGTTCCATTACATCCAACCTTCGATGCGGAGACAGCAATCAATGGATTGAACTATGAAATCAAGAAGAATAAAGGAGTGTGTAGTAATGGAACCTTAACGGACGGTTCTAGCATCGACGATTGATGTAGAAAAGAAAAAATATTGATAAATATATAAGAGCTACTCTTATACCTCGTAGAAGAGAGGGAGGTGTAAGAACCATCAAGCAGCAGTTCTAAATGTAAGAAGCGGAAGAGAGGGAGGTGTAAGCGGGAACCATCAAGCAGCAGTTCTAAATGTAAGAAGTAGAAGAGAGGGAGGTGTAAGAACCATCAAGCAGCAGTTCTAAATGTAAGAAGTAGAAGAGAGGGGGGTGTAAGTTGTAACCATCAAGCAGCAGTTCTAAATGTAAGAAGTAGAAGAGAGGGGGGTGTAAGTTGTAACCATCAAGCAGCAGTTCTAAATGTAAGAAGTAGAAGAGAGGGGGGTGTAAGTTGTAACCATCAAGCAGCAGTTCTAAATGTAAGAAGTAGAAGAGAGGGGGGTGTAAGTTGTAACCATCAAGCAGCAGTTCTAAATGTAAGAAGTAGAAGAGAGGGGGGTGTAAGTTGTAACCATCAAGCAGCAGTTCTAAATGTAAGAAGTAGAAGAGCGTGAGAGAGCATCAGAAGTACTCTTATTTGGTGTGTTTATGGTTACTATTCTTAACACGAATATTACATTATTATACACACATGTGAGTACAATGTTATTCGTGGTTTCAGATTAGGTGTTGAAACTTACCAGAGGATACTGGGGTTCTACTGTACTGCCACATATCTTACATGTGTTATTTTTATCAATTATAACTGTACATTAAAGTTATTATAATAGTCGTATGCGTAATTTTATTCATTTTTAAGAGTATTTTTATTTTGACTGTGAGATATTTGTTTGGAGCGAGGATGGATCGAACGTTCCTAGATAAAGTTCATAAAATATGTACATCTGAGAATTTCTGACTGCGGTCGGTTCGAGTGTTATACCGAAGTAGAATCCGCACTTCACTTGTTGGGACAGCGATCTTGGGTAACCCTCACTGATCACGGGGTCTACACAGATACGGGGTGAGGCGTATGAAGGTCGTGCTGTCCGCCGCGGCAGTTATAGTAACCCGGAAGTGTGCATCGAGAGCTGCGATTCCTTTTTAACAGCGCAACAAGTTCACTAGAACAGGATGAACGATTATGGTGAACACTTTATTGGTTGCTAGAACGAGGCTGATCGGATATGGGAATGCCCCGCCAATCAGTTGTACCGTCTGAAGTCTAAGTGAGAATGTATGAGTTAATTTTCAAGTGTTTGTTTAAGTTTGGTAATCCAGCAAGTGTTTGTTTAAGTTTGGTAATCCAGCAAGTGTTTGTTTAAGTTTGGTAATCCGGCAAGTGTTTGTTTAAGTTTGGTAATCCGGCAAGTGTTTGTTTGAGTTTGGTAATCTGGCAAGTGTTTGTTTAAGTTTGGCAATCCGGCAAGTGTTTGTTTAAGTTTGGCAATCTGGCAAGTGTTTGTTTAAGTTTGGCAATCCGGCAAGTGTTTGTTTAAGTTTGGTAATCCGGCAAGTGTTTGTTTAAGTTTGGTAATCCGGCAAGTGTTTGTTTAAGTTTGGTAATCTGGCAAGTGTTTGTTTAAGTTTGGTAATCCGGCAAGTGTTTGTTTAAGTTTGGTAATCTGGCAAGTGTTTGTTTAAGTTTGGTAATACGGCAAGTGTTTGTTTAAGATTGGTAATCCGGCAAGTGTTTGTTTAAGTTTGGTAATCCGGCAAGTGTTTGTTTAAGTTTGGTAATCCAGCAAGTGTTTGTTTAAGTTTGGTAATCCAGCAAGTGTTTGTTTAAGTTTGGTAATCTGGCAAGTGTTTGTTTAAGTTTGGTAATCTGGCAAGTGTTTGTTTAAGTTTGGTAATCCAGCAAGTGTTTGTTTAAGTTTGGTAATCCAGCAAGTGTTTGTTTAAGTTTGGTAATCCGGCAAGTGTTTGTTTAAGTTTGGTAATCCGGCAAGTGTTTGTTTGAGTTTGGTAATCTGGCAAGTGTTTGTTTAAGTTTGGCAATCCGGCAAGTGTTTGTTTAAGTTTGGCAATCTGGCAAGTGTTTGTTTAAGTTTGGCAATCCGGCAAGTGTTTGTTTAAGTTTGGTAACCCGGCAAGTGTTTGTTTAAGTTTGGTAATCCGGCAAGTGTTTGTTTAAGTTTGGTAATCTGGCAAGTGTTTGTTTAAGTTTGGTAATCCGGCAAGTGTTTGTTTAAGTTTGGTAATCTGGCAAGTGTTTGTTTAAGTTTGGTAATACGGCAAGTGTTTGTTTTAAATTGGTAATCCGGCAAGTGTTTGTTTAAGTTTGGTAATCCGGCAAGTGTTTGTTTAAGTTTGGTAATCCAGCAAGTGTTTGTTTAAGTTTGGTAATCCAGCAAGTGTTTGTTTAAGTTTGGTAATCTGGCAAGTGTTTGTTTAAGTTTGGTAATCTGGCAAGTGTTTGTTTAAGTTTGGTAATCCAGCAAGTGTTTGTTTAAGTTTGGTAATCCAGCAAGTGTTTGTTTAAGTTTGGTAATCCAGCAAGTGTTTGTTTAAGTTTGGTAATCCGGCAAGTGTTTGTTTAAGTTTGGTAATCCGGCAAGTGTTTGTTTAAGATTGGTAATCCGGCAAGTGTTTGTTTAAGTTTGGTAATCCGGCAAGTGTTTGTTTAAGTTTGGTAATCCAGCAAGTGTTTGTTTAAGTTTGGTAATCCAGCAAGTGTTTGTTTAAGTTTGGTAATCTGGCAAGTGTTTGTTTAAGTTTGGTAATCTGGCAAGTGTTTGTTTAAGTTTGGTAATCCAGCAAGTGTTTGTTTAAGTTTGGTAATCCAGCAAGTGTTTGTTTAAGTTTGGTAATCCAGCAAGTGTTTGTTTAAGTTTGGTAATCCGGCAAGTGTTTGTTTAAGTTTGGTAATCCGGCAAGTGTTTGTTTAAGTTTGGTAATCCGGCAAGTGTTTGTTTAAGTTTGGTAATCCGGCAAGTGTTTGTTTAAGTTTGGCAATCCGGCAAGTGTTTGTTTAAGTTTGGTAATCTGGCAAGTGTTTGTTTAAGTTTGGTAATCCGGCAAGTGTTTGTTTAAGTTTGGTAATCCGGCAAGTGTTTGTTTAAGTTTGGTAATCCGGCAAGGGTTTGTTTAAGTTTGGCAATCCGGCAAGTGTTTGTTTAAGTTTGGCAATCCGGCAAGTGTTTGTTTAAGTTTTGTAATCCGGCAAGTGTTTGTTTAAGTCTGGTAATCCGGAAAGCGTTTGTTTAAGTTTGGTACTCCGGCAAGTGTTTGTTTAAGTTTGGTAATCCGGCAAGTGTTTGTTTAAGTTTGGTACTCCGGCAAGTGTTTGTTTAAGTTTGGTACTCCGGCAAGTGTTTGTTTAAGTTTGGTACTCCGGCAAGTGTTTGTTTAAATTTGGTACTCCGGCAAGTGTTTGTTTAAGTTTGGTACTCCGGCAAGTGTTTGTTTAAGTTTGGTACCCGGCAAGTGTTTGTTTAAGTTTGGTACTCCGGCAAGTGTTTGTTTAAGTTTGGTACTCCGGCAAGTGTTTGTTTAAGTTTGGTACTCCGGCAAGTGTTTGTTTAAGTTTGGTAATCCAGCAATTTTCTTCCAACTCAAAAATAGTTCATCGGAACTGTTATTTTGTCTTTCCTTTCGCTGTGTATTCTCTTTTTCTATGAATCAGTCTTCTTCTTGCTTGAGTTGGAGCTTCAGAGTGTGTTTCCAAATGTTGTGGTCTGCAGCTATATCTTCTCAGGCTGCAGGGTTTATGTTCAGTCTTCATGTCATGTTACACACGTCTGCAAATCGAAGCTTTGGGCGCCCCTTGTTCTTTTGCCATCTGATAGTTGTCCATAGAGTTTACCTTTTAGTACGCGGCCATCATTCATACGGCGTACATGACCAAGCCAGCGTAACCTACGTTGTTTAAGCAGCGTGTAGATGTTCGGGGGACCTGTACGAGTGAGTACATCCACGTTTGTCACTTTGTCCTTCCAGCTGATATACAAATTTCGGGCCTGATATTGGATATTGGGGAACATTTAGTCTTCTCTCTTGCTTAGCATAGGTTGTCCATGATTTGCTGCCATATAAAAAGGATGCTAATGGTGCAGGTGTAATAACATGCGGCCTTTGTTTTAGTTGTCAGGTTAAGTTTCTTGGCTGTTGATTTCTATTGTATCGCATGTGTAGATGGTAACAGTCTGCCGTTCGGGTTTTCCCCTATAGACCCAATGGAGAAAGCAGGCCGTGACGGGATAGCATCCTAGGGCTGGGGGCTGCCCAGCTTTGAGCGGGTGGTAGCTATCCGTCGATAGCCTTCTCCCACTGTCGAAAGCAGCCCCTGGCGTCAGATGGGCACAATGACTTATAACTGGTAACTGCTGCTTCCCGTATTGTATCGAAACCAAAATGGCGAAGCTGGAGTATCCTCTCCAGGGCGCGAGTTTTGAAAAGAGAAGAAAAATAAGAGACAAATTGTTGCCCATGCAACAGTCCATGCAACAGTCCATGCAACAGTAATAGGAAACTCTTTATAAAGAGCTTTGCAGCAGGAGGCAATCTAATCAACAGAAGAAGAACCCGTCGAGCAAGTGTTTCGGCCCATTAGTTTTTTGATACTCTAAGGAAGTTGGGCCCGCCTGGGTCATATCTCCCAGGCGTCGACCTCCTGCTGCATTGACTCTAAAGCTTACAATATATATTCAGCACAAAATAAGTATATTTACTATACGCAACACTTCTGGTCGAATACAGTATTTCTAGCGTGGTGTAATTACTTGTCTTTGCTTTAACCCAGCACGCTGATGTCCCCTTCAATTGTCTAAAGTGACTATTGATTATAACGGTCTTTCATAGGCTCACGCACAAGCTGCTTTAGTATGGCTTGATTATTGCGGGAAGGAGCGGATCAGAAACTGATAATAGGTGATAAAGATAGGTCGAGCTGGGAAATACATTGTTTGAACTGTCGGTGTTGTAAAAACCCGGAGTAGCTCACCTGCGGTGGATGATGTAATATGTTATCGCTTATCGCGCACCTCCGCTATTCCAGGACTAAACTGTCCCTACACTGTTGACTTACATGGGAGTCAGGAGTAAAGGTAAGTAAAGAGCTCCCGTCACGCCAAGTTGCGTATAGGGAATATGGTGTTAATGACCATAAATTTTACAGACCTTCGGCACATGACTTTTTGGGGTAATATGGTCGGTATTACGCCCGTGCCGCTTTACTTTCCGAGAAAAAAATCCGGCACCCATGTAAGGCTGGGTGAACCCGGAAGCCGTCGGTTGAGATCGAACCGTACCTCTTGTCCTTTGTAGTCCAGTTCACTAACCACTGAGCTATCGCGGCTCCCGAGTCAGGAGTGGTTGAGGTGTAAATTAGTCGTCTACTCATCTGAACACCGGATTATTTGATTGGTGATATATGTCTTCATTCCGCCAGAGTCAGCATGACTCTTATTCGGCTGACTCAGCAATAGCCTCCATTGTTCTTGTTCGCATTCCCTTCTTAATCCCTAGCCTCTAATAGGTCGTAGAGGGATGGGGTCGTGAGTCCTCTGGCACTAACCACTACAGAAAACACTCTAATCTGAAATCCCTGCTGTCTCAGCTCGGTGGCGAGATCCTTGTATTTGACTAGTTTAAATATATGCTCGTACTCTAGCATGGATTCAAATGGCACTGTGACTTCTATTAAGATATGTAGGTCATATATGATGTGTACAGTGCAATGCCCGAACGCATTTTACATCTCTTGATGCATTCTTGTAAGGTGACCATATTTTTGAAATCCCATTCCGGGACGGAATAATTTTACTTCAATTTTCCACCAATAAAATTACATTTCTTCTTGCTGTCATTTTCAAGTGAATAATACATACATTTTAAAACATCTAATAATATAGACCTACAATACGCTATCAGGATAACCAGGAGATAAAAAAAAAACAGTGATACTCACTTAAATTGAAGGTGAAACAGAGATGCTGTACTTTTCAGATGAGTGAATTTTCTGTAAAATGTCCTTCTTTGTATGCAGCATCTTATAAAATTCGACACATGTTCCCTCATAGTTCACTTTGGTGATCAACATGGCTTTTAAAGTTTCAACACCTAGTTGTGTTTTATCATTTGTCCACAAACTGTTCATCATAGAAAACACTCGTTCTGTTGCAGCATTTGTTCCAGGTAGACACAAAAAGAACTCTGCCAACTTCAGAATATGTGAAACGGGCACATGATTGTTTCTGAAGTGGGAAGCTAGTTCAACCCAACGCTGCCCTGGTAATGTTTTATTAAGACTCCACTCACTAATTTTTTGTGAAGTAACGAACTTTCATGTAGACATATTCGTCATACATTTCATTTTCTGGAAAGTCGACTGAAGGCACTGTTTGACTCACTAATGATGAAGACTTCTCAATATCTTCCCAATTTGGTGTTCTGTTCAGCATTACCCAGCTATAAGACTCTAGGTTTTGAAAATTATTTGCAGCCCATTTCTTCAAATGGGTGTCCGGTTAGCGCAATCGATAGGCGGTTGGCTTACCACGGCAACAGCCGGGGTTCGTTCCCTGGCGAGGACACCTGGGTTTTACTAATTCCCTAAAAATTAGTGGGAGCCGCGATAGCTCAGTGGTTAGTGAACTGGACTACTACGGACAAGGGGTAGGGTTCGATCCCAACCGACGGCTCCGGGTTCACCCAGCCTTAAATGGGTACCGGATTTTTTCTGGGAAAGTAAAGCAGCACGGGCGTAATACCGACCACATTACCCCAAAAATCATGTGCTGAAGGTCTGTAAAATATAGGGTCACTAACACCATATTTCCCTATACGCCACTTGGCGTGACGGGGGGTACTTTTTTACCATTTCTTCAAATAACTTAAAGCTGTTTCATAAAATGAAGAAACACTGGCGTTAAACTTTTTCACATCATCACGTGGAAATCCTTCCATTTCCAGTTTTTTAAGGATTATCTGAACTCTTGATGGCAAGAAGCCGTCTTCCAGCTTGGACTCCAAATAACTTTCAACTTATTGATGTTGTCAATGACTTCAAATACAGTGACCATCTGTCCCTCTACTTTCTGCACTGCTTCGTGGAAAGAGGATGCCTGACTGTGAACCAAAATAAGCCATTCCTCAGACAGTGGGTTTTCAAAGAATTCCTGTATAAAAACTGGGCATCTGTCTTGAGATTGAAAATATGATTTTAGAGGCAGGAACATGTAAAGAACCCTTTCAACAGCAGGCAAGAGCGCAAGCCACCTAGTTTGTGCATAACCTAAAATCATCTGGAAGTCTGTGTCGACAAACTGACAAAACTCCGTGAGACTTTCAACTCTAACTGTGTATGATTTGAAGTACAGATACATTTTTGCAATAGTCATTTCAACATCAACAGGCAATACGTCTGCAGCTGCTCGAACAGTGTTGTGGAAAATATGGCAAGCACACCCAACACCTATCAAACTATGTCCAAGGTTTTCTTTCAGTTTTGTGAAAACATTGTTCTGTCCTTTTCTTTCAGCGCCCCAAAAATTAGAATTTGTGTTGTCTGCACATAATCCAACTACTTTCAGTTCTAAACCATTTTCAGTTAGACAGTCAATAAGAAAACTACTTACTATATCAGATGTTTCACCCGGCAATGACTTCAACTCTAAAATTGTAACTTTCAGCCCCTTATTGCGATCAAAGTATCTGACAAGCAAAGGAAAAATCTTGATTTCTTTGTGGTTGGAGGCATCTGTCAGTATGGAGATAAATGTTACGTTTTCTAGGTCACATCTCAACTCGTTTAGAGCATGGGGTGTGAACACATTCCGAATAATAGCTTCTGTTTTCGTACGTGCACAAGCAAATTTTGGTTCTAAAGTTACCTGAAGCAATTTTGATGTGCAGTCCATAGATCTAAACGTGTGATTGTGCATCACTGTATGATATGCAAAGGCACCTTCTGTAGCAGTTAACTGTTCTTCTTTGTCACCAACCTGTTCAGCTCGAAAAAAATTTATCAACGACGAGCTTGATGCAGCAGTAGCGATGGCTCTCTTAAGTTTATCACTATTTATGTGGCTCTTAATATCACCACGTCCACTATGGTTAATAGTAAACCCGGATGAACATATATTACATCTTACAGTGAAGTCTGATGACGATGTAGACTTTTTTATAAAAGGGTATTCCTTTTGTAAATCGTGATTAAAACTACAATTACGCTTTGGTGCCATTTTTTGCGAAAGTGAAAGTGAAAGTTAGTAACACAACGAATATGTACGAGATTTAAAACTAGGAGCGCATTCTACTGTTTTGATATTAAACAAAATTGTCTACACAGCAACGGAATAATATTTTTTTTTTTATTGAAGAAATGTACGCCGTATACCAAAATGGCAAAATTGATAAACGTTTGTGTCCCAAATTATTTTTTATCAAATCCGGGGACAAAAGTTAAAAAATATGCCAAAATCGGGACAAAAACTAGGAAACACAACAACAGAAGAGATCAAACAGAAAAGCGAAAAACAGGAAATTATGTCTCCCCTCGGCGATAAAAGGCAAATGAGAAAGTAAGGAATGTAAAAGAAGGATATACCACAACACCACCAAAAAACAAACACGCTCTCGTTATATTTTATCATCTTCAGTTTATATTCACTTCTTTTTCCATTGCTCTTTATGGACTAGAAAAAAAAGTGTTTTTATTCATTTTTTTATTTTTGCGTTCGCCAGCTTTTACCTCTGACGAAGTCCCTAGAGACTAGGAACTGAATTTTGCGTTTTAATCCGTTTTTTCCCTGGCAGCCATGTGCACAAGAGTCTTTCGCCGCATAGACAGATAACTCCGACTTCAGAGGTACTCATATATTTTTTTTTTCCGTCGATGAGTAATTGACGTTTCAAGCCGGGCCTCGCTGCAGAGTCCAGGGGTGGTTGCCGCAGAGAGAAATCAGAAATAAAAATCCCAACAAATGCAGCCGGGATTTGAACCCACAACCTCTCTGTCTCGAGGCCAGCGTCTTGCTTCGAGACCATTCAGTCCCTAGTATGATCTTTAAAGATTGTGTTTATAATTTCTATTTTTCCTGATATAAAAATGAATCTGAAAATTAATCAATGAAGCTTTGAATATATTTCGAAATCCAAAAAAAAGTGAATGAATGAATCCTAAAATAATGGTTATTTATAACTTGGCAATGTCAAATAATTATTCCAAAACTACAACTGCTACAAACACAATTTAATATCAAATGGTTCGTTGTCGTTGCGACAATAATATTGAACATTAAAATTGAGAACATAATTCCCAAATAATAATTGTTAAAAAGGTCCATGTAGTAATAACCTGCTGGTCTTGACCCTCTCTCTTCTTGACCGTCCACCCGTCAAGTGGCGGCGTGTTTGTATTGTGTCGCTAGTTTATGATATAATTAATTGTTTTAAATAGGTGTCTACAGACACAAGTTTATGTTTTAAAAGGTGTCTACAGACACAAGTTTATGTTTTAAATAGGTGTGTACAGACACAAGTTTATGTTTTAAATAGGTGTCTACAGACACAAGTTTATGTTTTAAATAGGTGTGTACAGGCACAAGTTTATGTTTTAAATAGGTGTCTACAGACACAAGTTTATGTTTTAAATAGGTGTGTACAGACACAAGTTTATGTTTTAAATAGGTGTCTACAGACACAAGTTTATGTTTTAATGAGGTGTCTACAGACACAAGTTTATGATTTAAATAGGTGTTTACAGACACGAGATTATGTTTTAAATAGGTGTCTACAGAGACAAGTTTATGTTTTAAAAAAGTGTCTACAGATACAGGTTTATGTTTTAAAAATGTGTTTACAGATACAGGTTTATGTTTTAAAAAGGTGTTTACAGACACAAGTTTATGTTTTAAAAAGGTGTTTACAGACACAAATTTATGGTATAAAAAGGTGTTTACAGACACAAGTTTGTTTTAAAAAGGTGTTTACAGACACATTTATGTCTTAAAAGGTGTTTACAGAAACACATTTATGTTTTAAAAGGTGTTTACAGACACAAGTTTATGTTTTAAAAGTTGTTTACAGACACAAATTTATGTTTTAAAAGGCGTTTACAGACACAACTTTATGTTTTAAAAAGGTGTTTACAGACACAAAGTTATGTTTTAAAAGGTGTTTACAGACACAAGTTTATGTTTTAAAAGGTGTTTACATACACACATTTATGTTTTAAAAGGTGTTTACAGACACAAATTTATGTTTTAAAAAGGTGTTTACAGACACAAGTTTATGCATTTAAAATGTGTTTACAGACACAAATTTATGTTTTAAAAGGTGTTTACAGACACAAATTTATGTTTTTAAAATGTGTTTACAGACACAAATTATGTTTTAAAAAGGTGTTTACAGACACAAATTTATGTTTTAAAAAGGTGTTTACAGACACAAATTTATGTTTTAAAATGTGTTTACAGAAACAAATTTATGTTTTAAAAAGGTGTTTACAGACACAAGTTTATGTTTTGAAAAGGTGTTTACAGACACAAGTTTATGTTTTAAAAAGGTGTTTACAGACACAAATGTATGTTTTAAAAAGGTGTTTACTGACACACGTTTATGTTTTAAAAAGGTGTTTACTGACACAAGTTTATGTTTTAAAAGGTGTTTACAGACACAAGTTTATGTTTTAAAAGGTGTTTACTGACACAAGTTTATGTTTTAATAGGTGTTTACTGACACAAGTTTATGTTTTAAAAGGTGTTTACAGACACAAGTTTATGTTTTAAAAGGTGTTTACAGACACAAGTTTATGTTTTAAAAGGTGTTTACTGACACAAGTTTATGTTTTAAAAGGTGTTTACAGACACAAGTTTATGTTTTAAAAGGTGTTTACTGACACAAGTTTATGTTTTAAAAGGTGTTTACAGACACAAGTTTATGTTTTAAAAGGTGTTTACTGACACAAGTTTATTTTTTAAAAGGTATCTACAGGTAAATGGGACACTGTTGATAGACGAGCCCACAAGTAAAGAAAGTAGTCACGTTGTTATAAACCGTCGATTGATAAGGCTATTTGGCTAGTCATAGAGGTTTTCTATCAACAAATCACTGTGTGGGTTTGTCCTCATTATCAGATTGCGGATTTGTACATCATCATCATCATGTTCAATACCGGTTGGTGTAGGCGATCAGGTCCTTCCACAATCTTCTATCTACAGCGCATCGTATTTGCTCTGTTTTTGACTGTTTTCCATGCCTTGACATCAAGCTATCCAGTATTTTCTCTCTTTGTCGTCCGCGATCTCTCTTTTCTTTTATTTTGCCAATTGTAACGAAGTATTCCAATTTTCCTCTTCTTATGATGTGCCCAAAATATGTTGATTGCTTCTTTCTGATGTATTTTAGTAGCTCCCTTTTTGTGTTAGCCTCTTTGAGAATTTCCTTATTGGTCTTTTTAGCTGTTCATGAAACTTCAAACTGTCTTCAGAGAAATCCCATCTCTGTGACATCTAATCGTCTTTTAATTTGTTTGTTTACTGTCCATGATTCACTTCCATAGATCAGATTGGCTCTATATAGCACCGATGAATTCTCTTTTTCATTTCTATTGACATACATTTATTGCATAAGATTGTTATATTTTTCTGAAATGCTATTTTGGCCTGAGCTATTCTACTTTTTATTTCTGTGGTGCATTTTCCATCTGATGTTATTATTGTGCCCAATTATTTGAAGCGTTGCACTTCTTACAAACTTGTCCTGTTTTTTTATGCTGCATGATAGTGATGATTGTATCATGCCACTGTTGCTCTAACTGAAAAAGATTTGTTGAAATGCGGATTAATACAAAATAATGACCTATCAAAAGAACGATTGTACAAGGTAGAACGTACTAAATGCCTACAGCTTCAACCAATCACAACTGGACACGTACAACAATAACATGTCAAACAAGTCTAGCTGAATAAACATAAACGTGTTCATGGATTATCTCTACACAATAAGTACACGTCCACGAGATTAATGATCTCAAGAATTGACTTGGCAGCATGTTGTCACTCTTTACTGACTGACCTTACCTACTCAAAAGTTCACGTGGCAACATGTTGTCACTCTTTACTGACCGACTTTACCCACATAAAAGTTCAACCTGGTCACATAGAAGCTGATGTCTGTGTGAGATGATGGCCGCTTCAACTATTTTGGTATTTTTGGTAAGAGCTTGTCCGCTTGTTTGTTCGTCTTTGTGTTTATCAGTCTCTGTTTCTCTTTCGTAAATAATAGGTCGCATGTTCTTTGTAGAACGCTGCATTCACTAGAAGTAGTATGTTCTTTGTAGAACGCTGCATTCACTAGAAGTAGTATGTTCTTTGTAGAACGCTGCATTCACTAGAAGTAGTATGTACTTTGTAGAACGCTGCATTCACTAGAAGTAGTATGTTCTTTGTAGAACGCTGCATTCACTAGAATTAGTATGTTCTTTGTATAACGCTGCATTCACTAGAAGTAGTATGTTCTTTGTAGAACATTGTACAAATATAAAGTACCCCTGTCACGCCAAGTGGTGTATAGGGAAATATGGTGTTAGTGACCCTATATTTTACAGACCTTCAGCACATGATTTTTGGGGTAATGTGGTCGGTATTACGCCCGTGCCGCTTTACTTTTCCCAGAAAAAAAATCCGGTACCCATTTAAGGCTGGGTGAACTCGAAAGCCGTCGGTTTGGATCGAACCATACCCCTTGTCCTTTGTAGTCCAGTTCACTAACCACTGAGCTATCGCGCCTCCCTGTAGAACGTTGCATTCATTACAAGTAGCATGTTCTTTGTAGAAATTTGCATTCACTACAGGTTGTTTGAAAGAATATATGTCACTAGTCAGATCTCCCACAGAACGTTGCATTCACTACAGGCCGTTTGAAAGAATATATGTCACTAGTCAGATCTCCCACAGAACGTTGCATTCACTACAGGCCGTTTGAAAGAATATATGTCACTAGTCAGATCTCCCACAGAACGTTGCATTCACTACAGGCCGTTTGAAAGAATATATGTCACTAGTCAGATCTCCCACAGAACGTTGCATTCACTACAAGCCGTTTGAAAGAACATCTGCCTCTAATCCGATCTCCCACAGAACGTTGCATCCACTGCAGGTTGTTTAAAAGAACATCTACCTCTAGTTAGATCTCCCACAGAACGTTGCATTCACTACAGGCCGTTTGAAAGAATCTATCTTTAGCCGATGTCCCACTTCTTCTGTTGTCTAATTAAAGGTCTCTTTGATATCTTGAAACCATTTTCTTCTTGGTCTGCCCTGGAAGCGTCACCAAGGAACCATGCTTTCAGTTATTGCTCTTCCCAGCCCGATGTGTCTTTTGACGCATCCATAGTATTTTAATTACCTGTATATCTGTAGAATGGTGCTTATATGCTAGTTCTTTACTTGTTGTTCAATTGTGTCCTTATATCAGTTAGTCTATATTGCTCCTTCATCCATTTAATATTCAATAAAACTATTCGAGAATTGGATGGTCCAAAAGTAAGACGTAGGCCTTTGGACAGGAAGGTCGCGTGTTCAATTCTCATCACTGGTGGTTGGAATTTTTTTCACAAATTGAATCTGTAATTCATCGGGAAGTTACACTCCCCATATCTCTTGGAAGTGAGATCCTATGTCTAGCCTTCTCTGTGAAGTGAGATCCTATGTCTAGCCTTCTCTGGGAACTGAGATCCTAAGTCTAGCCTTCTCTGGAAAGTGAGATCCGTTGTCTAGCCTTCTCTGGGAAGTGAGATCCGATGTCTAGCCCTCTCTAGGAAGGGAGATCCGATGTCTAGCCCTCTCTAGGAAGTGAGATCCGATGTCTAGCCTTCTCTGGGAAGTGAGATCAAATATCTAGCCCTCTCTAGGAAGTGAGATCCGATGTCTAGCCTTCTCTGGGAAGTGAGATCCAATGTCTAGCCCTCTCGAGGAAGTGAAATCCGAGGTCTAGCCTTCTCTGGAAAGTGAGATCCAATGTCTAGCCCTCACTAGGAAGTGAAATCTGATGTCTAGCCTTCTCTGGGAAATGAGATCCGATGTCTAGCCCTCTCTGGGAAGTGAGATCTGATGTCTAGCCCTCTCTAAGAAGTGAAATCCGATGTCTAGCCTTCTCTGGGAAGTGCGATCCGATGTCTAGATATTTCTGGGAATTGAGATCCGATGTCTAGCCATCTCTGGGAAGTGAAATCCGATGTCTAGCCTTCTCTGGGAAGTGAGATCCGATGTCTAGCCATCTCTGGGAAGTGAGATCCGATGTCTAGTCATCTCTGGGAAGTGAGATCCGATTTCTAGCCTTCTCTGGGAAGTCAGATCCAAAGTCTCGCCTTCTCTAGGAAGTGCGATCCGATGTCTAGCCATCTCTGGGAAGTGAGATCCGATGTCTAGCCTTCTCTGGGAAGTGAGATCCAAAGTCTCGCCTTCTCTGGGAAGTGAGATCCGATGTCTAGCCTTCTCTGGGAAGTGAGATCCGATGTCTAGCCCTCTCTGGGAAGTGAGATCCGATGTCTAGCCCTCTCTGGGAAGTGAGATCCGATGTCTAGTCATCTCTAGGAAGTGCGATCCAATGTCTAGCCTTCTCTGGGAAGTGCGATCCGATGTCTAGCCATCTCTGGGAAGTGAGATCTGATGTCTAGCCCTCTCTAAGAAGTGAAATCCAATGTCTAGCCTTCTCTGGGAAGTGCAATCCGATGTCTAGCCATCTATGGGAAATGAAATCCGATGTCTAGCCTTCTCTGGGAAGTGAAATCCGATGTCTAGCCTTCTCTGGGAAGTGCGATCCGATGTCTAGCCATCTCTGGGAAGTGAGATCCGATGTCTAGTCATCTCTGGAAAGTGAGATCCGATGTCTAGCCTTCTCTGGGAAGTGAGATCCGAAGTCTCGCCTTCTCTAGGAAGTGCGATCCGATGTCTAGGCCTCTCTAGGAAGTGCGATCCGATGTCTAGGCCTCTCTGGGAAGTGAGATCCGATGTCTAGCCCTCTGTGGGAAGTGAGATCCGATGCCTAGTCATCTCTAGGAAGTGCGAACCATTGTCTAGCCTTCTCTGGGAAGTGCGATCCGATGTCTAGCCATCTCTGGGAAGTGAGATCCAATGTCTAGTCATCTCTGGGAAGCGAGATCCGATGTCTAGCCCTCTCTAGGAAGTGAAATCTGATGTCTAGCCTTCTCTGGGAAATGAGATCCGATGTCTAGCCCTCTCTGGGAAGTGAAATCTGATGTCTAGCCTTCTCTGGGAAATGAGATCCGATGTCTAGCCTTCTCTGGGAAGTGAGATCCGAAGTCTAGCCATCTCTGTGAAGTGTGATCCGATGTCTAGCGCTCGCTGGGAAGTGAGATCTGATGTTTAGCTCTCTCTGGGAAGTGAAATTCGATGTCTAGCCCTCTCTAGGAAGTGAAATCTGATGTCTAGCCTTCTCTGGGAAATGAGATCCGATGTCTAGCCCTCTCTGGGAAGTGAGATCTGATGTCTAGCCCTCTCTAAGAAGTGAAATCCGATGTCTAGCCTTCTCTGGGAAGTGCGATCCGATGTCTAGATATTTCTGGGAATTGAGATCCGATGTCTAGCCTTCTCTGGGAAGTGAAATCCGATGTCTAGCCTTCTCTGGGAAGTGAGATCCAATGTCTAGCCATCTCTGGGAAGTGAGATCCGATGTCTAGTCATCTCTGGGAAGTGAGATCCGATTTCTAGCCTTCTCTGGGAAGTGAGATCCAAAGTCTCGCCTTCTCTAGGAAGTGCGATCCGATGTCTAGATATTTCTGGGAATTGAGATCCGATGTCTAGCCTTCTCTGGGAAGTGAAATCCGATGTCTAGCCTTCTCTGGGAAGTGAGATCCGATGTCTCGCCATCTCTGGGAAGTGAGATCCGATGTCTAGTCATCTCTGGGAAGTGAGATCCGATTTCTAGCCTTCTCTGGGAAGTGAGATCCAAAGTCTCGCCTTCTCTAGGAAGTGCGATCCGATGTCTAGCCATCTCTGGGAAGTGAGATCCGATGTCTAGCCTTCTCTGGGAAGTGAGATCCAAAGTCTCGCCTTCTCTGGGAAGTGAGATCCGATGTCTAGCCTTTACTGGGAAGTGAGATCCGATGTCTAGCCCTCTCTGGGAAGTGAGATCCGATGTCTAGCCCTCTCTGGGAAGTGAGATCCGATGTCTAGTCATCTCTAGGAAGTGCGATCCAATGTCTAGCCTTCTCTGGGAAGTGCGATCCGATGTCTAGTCATCTCTGGGAAGTGAGATCTGATGTCTAGCCCTCTCTAAGAAGTGAAATCCAATGTCTAGCCTTCTCTGGGAAGTGCAATCCGATGTCTAGCCATCTATGGGAAATGAAATCCGATGTCTAGCCTTCTCTGGGAAGTGAAATCCGATGTCTAGCCTTCTCTGGGAAGTGCGATCCGATGTCTAGCCATCTCTGGGAAGTGAGATCCGATGTCTATTCATCTCTGGAAAGTGAGATCCGATGTCTAGCCTTCTCTGGGAAGTGAGATCCGAAGTCTCGCCTTCTCTAGGAAGTGCGATCCGATGTCTAGGCCTCTCTGGGAAGTGAGATCCGATGTCTAGCCTTCTCTGGGAAGTGAGATCCGATGTCTAGCCCTCTGTGGGAAGTGAGATCCGATGCCTAGTCATCTCTAGGAAGTGCGAACCATTGTCTAGCCTTCTCTGGGAAGTGCGATCCGATGTCTAGCCATCTCTGGGAAGTGAGATCCAATGTCTAGTCATCTCTGGGAAGCGAGATCCGATGTCTAGCCTTCTCTGGGAAGTGAGATCCGAAGTCTAGCCATCTCTGTGAAGTGTGATCCGATGTCTAGCGCTCGCTGGGAAGTGAGATCTGATGTTTAGCTCTCTCTGGGAAGTGCGATCCGATGTCTAGATATTTCTGGGAATTGAGATCCGATGTCTAGCCTTCTCTGGGAAGTGAAATCCGATGTCTAGCCTTCTCTGGGAAGTGAGATCCGATGTCTAGCCATCTCTGGGAAGTGAGATCCGATGTCTAATCATCTCTGGGAAGTGAGATCCGATTTCTAGCCTTCTCTGGGAAGTGAGATCCAAAGTCTCGCCTTCTCTAGGAAGTGCGATCCGATGTCTAGCCATCTCTGGGAAGTGAGATCCGATGTCTAGCTTTCTCTGGGAAGTGAGATCCAAAGTCTCGCCTTCTCTGGGAAGTGAGATCCGATGTCTAGCCTTCTCTGGGAAGTGAGATCCGATGTCTAGCCCTCTCTGGGAAGTGAGATCCGATGTCTAGCCCTCTCTGGGAAGTGAGATCCGATGTCTAGTCATCTCTAGGAAGTGCGATCCAATGTCTAGCCTTCTCTGGGAAGTGAGATCCGATGTCTAGCCTTCTCTGGGAAGTGAGATCCGAAGTCTCGCCTTCTCTAGGAAGTGCGATCCGATGTCTAGGCCTCTCTGGGAAGTGAGATCCGATGTCTAGCCTTCTCTGGGAAGTGAGATCCGATGTCTAGCCCTCTGTGGGAAGTGAGATCCGATGCCTAGTCATCTCTAGGAAGTGCGAACCATTGTCTAGCCTTCTCTGGGAAGTGCGATCCGATGTCTAGCCATCTCTGGGAGGTGAGATCCAATGTCTAGTCATCTCTGGGAAGCGAGATCCGATGTCTAGCCTTCTCTGGGAAGTGAGATCCGAAGTCTAGCCATCTCTGTGAAGTGTGATCCGATGTCTAGCGCTCGCTGGGAAGTGAAATCCGATGTCTAGCCTTCTCTGGGAAGTGAGATCCGATGTCTAGCCATCTCTGGGAAGTGAGATCCGATGTCTAGTCATCTCTGGGAAGTGAGATCCGATTTCTAGCCTTCTCTGGGAAGTCAGATCCAAAGTCTCGCCTTCTCTAGGAAGTTCGATCCGATGTCTAGCCATCTCTGGGAAGTGAGATCCGATGTCTAGCCTTCTCTGGGAAGTGAGATCCAAAGTCTCGCCTTCTCTGGGAAGTGAGATCCGATGTCTAGCCTTCTCTGGGAAGTGAGATCCGATGTCTAGCCCTCTCTGGGAAGTGAGATCCGATGTCTAGCCCTCTCTGGGAAGTGAGATCCGATGTCTAGTCATCTCTAGGAAGTGCGATCCAATGTCTAGCCTTCTCTGGGAAGTGCGATCCGATGTCTAGCCATCTCTGGGAAGTGAGATCTGATGTCTAGCCCTCTCTAAGAAGTGAAATCCAATGTCTAGCCTTCTCTGGGAAGTGCAATCCGATGTCTAGCCATCTATGGGAAATGAAATCCGATGTCTAGCCTTCTCTGGGAAGTGAAATCCGATGTCTAGCCTTCTCTGGGAAGTGCGATCCGATGTCTAGCCATCTCTGGGAAGTGAGATCCGATGTCTAGTCATCTCTGGAAAGTGAGATCCGATGTCTAGCCTTCTCTGGGAAGTGAGATCCGAAGTCTCGCCTTCTCTAGGAAGTGCGATCCGATGTCTAGGCCTCTCTAGGAAGTGCGATCCGATGTCTAGGCCTCTCTGGGAAGTGAGATCCGATGTCTAGCCCTCTGTGGGAAGTGAGATCCGATGCCTAGTCATCTCTAGGAAGTGCGAACCATTGTCTAGCCTTCTCTGGGAAGTGCGATCCGATGTCTAGCCATCTCTGGGAAGTGAGATCCAATGTCTAGTCATCTCTGGGAAGCGAGATCCGATGTCTAGCCCTCTCTAGGAAGTGAAATCTGATGTCTAGCCTTCTCTGGGAAATGAGATCCGATGTCTAGCCCTCTCTGGGAAGTGAAATCTGATGTCTAGCCTTCTCTGGGAAATGAGATCCGATGTCTAGCCTTCTCTGGGAAGTGAGATCCGAAGTCTAGCCATCTCTGTGAAGTGTGATCCGATGTCTAGCGCTCGCTGGGAAGTGAGATCTGATGTTTAGCTCTCTCTGGGAAGTGAAATCCAATGTCTAGCCCTCTCTAGGAAGTGAAATCTGATGTCTAGCCTTCTCTGGGAAATGAGATCCGATGTCTAGCCCTCTCTGGGAAGTGAGATCTGATGTCTAGCCCTCACTAAGAAGTGAAATCCGATGTCTAGCCTTCTCTGGGAAGTGCGATCCGATGTCTAGATATTTCTGGGAATTGAGATCCGATGTCTAGCCTTCTCTGGGAAGTGAAATCCGATGTCTAGCCTTCTCTGGGAAGTGAGATCCGATGTCTAGCCATCTCTGGGAAGTGAGATCCGATGTCTAGTCATCTCTGGGAAGTGAGATCCGATTTCTAGCCTTCTCTGGGAAGTGAGATCCAAAGTCTCGCCTTCTCTAGGAAGTGCGATCCGATGTCTAGATATTTCTGGGAATTGAGATCCGATGTCTAGCCTTCTCTGGGAAGTGAAATCCGATGTCTAGCCTTCTCTGGGAAGTGAGATCCGATGTCTAGCCATCTCTGGGAAGTGAGATCCGATGTCTAGTCATCTCTGGGAAGTGAGATCCGATTTCTAGCCTTCTCTGGGAAGTGAGATCCAAAGTCTCGCCTTCTCTAGGAAGTGCGATCCGATGTCTAGCCATCTCTGGGAAGTGAGATCCGATGTCTAGCCTTCTCTGGGAAGTGAGATCCAAAGTCTCGCCTTCTCTGGGAAGTGAGATCCGATGTCTAGCCTTTACTGGGAAGTGAGATCCGATGTCTAGCCCTCTCTGGGAAGTGAGATCCGATGTCTAGCCCTCTCTGGGAAGTGAGATCCGATGTCTAGTCATCTCTAGGAAGTGCGATCCAATGTCTAGCCTTCTCTGGGAAGTGCGATCCGATGTCTAGTCATCTCTGGGAAGTGAGATCTGATGTCTAGCCCTCTCTAAGAAGTGAAATCCAATGTCTAGCCTTCTCTGGGAAGTGCAATCCGATGTCTAGCCATCTATGGGAAATGAAATCCGATGTCTAGCCTTCTCTGGGAAGTGAAATCCGATGTCTAGCCTTCTCTGGGAAGTGCGATCCGATGTCTAGCCATCTCTGGGAAGTGAGATCCGATGTCTAGTCATCTCTGGAAAGTGAGATCCGATGTCTAGCCTTCTCTGGGAAGTGAGATCCGAAGTCTCGCCTTCTCTAGGAAGTGCGATCCGATGTCTAGGCCTCTCTGGGAAGTGAGATCCGATGTCTAGCCTTCTCTGGGAAGTGAGATCCGATGTCTAGCCCTCTGTGGGAAGTGAGATCCGATGCCTAGTCATCTCTAGGAAGTGCGAACCATTGTCTAGCCTTCTCTGGGAAGTGCGATCCGATGTCTAGCCATCTCTGGGAAGTGAGATCCAATGTCTAGTCATCTCTGGGAAGCGAGATCCGATGTCTAGCCTTCTCTGGGAAGTGAGATCCGAAGTCTAGCCATCTCTGTGAAGTGTGATCCGATGTCTAGCGCTCGCTGGGAAGTGAGATCTGATGTTTAGCTCTCTCTGGGAAGTGCGATCCGATGTCTAGATATTTCTGGGAATTGAGATCCGATGTCTAGCCTTCTCTGGGAAGTGAAATCCGATGTCTGTCTAGCCTTCTCTGGGAAGTGAGATCCGATGTCTAGCCATCTCTAGGAAGTGCGATCCGATGTCTAGCCATCTCTGGGAAGTGAGATCCGATGTCTAGCCTTCTCTGGGAAGTGAAATCCAAAGTCTCGCCTTCTCTGGGAAGTGAGATCCGATGTCTAGCCTTCTCTGGGAAGTGAGATCCGATGTCTAGCCCTCTCTGGGAAGTGAGATCCGATGTCTAGCCCTCTCTGGGAAGTGAGATCCGATGTCTAGTCATCTCTAGGAAGTGCGATCCAATGTCTAGCCTTCTCTGGGAAGTGCGATCCGATGTCTAGCCATCTCTGGGAAGTGAGATCTGATGTCTAGCCCTCTCTAAGAAGTGAAATCCAATGTCTAGCCTTCTCTGGGAAGTGCAATCCGATGTCTAGCCATCTATGGGAAATGAAATCCGATGTCTAGCCTTCTCTGGGAAGTGAAATCCGATGTCTAGCCTTCTCTGGGAAGTGCGATCCGATGTCTAGCCATCTCTGGGAAGTGAGATCCGATGTCTAGTCATCTCTGGAAAGTGAGATCCGATGTCTAGCCTTCTCTGGGAAGTGAGATCCGAAGTCTCGCCTTCTCTAGGAAGTGCGATCCGATGTCTAGGCCTCTCTGGGAAGTGAGATCCGATGTCTAGCCTTCTCTGGGAAGTGAGATCCGATGTCTAGCCCTCTGTGGGAAGTGAGATCCGATGCCTAGTCATCTCTAGGAAGTGCGAACCATTGTCTAGCCTTCTCTGGGAAGTGCGATCCGATGTCTAGCCATCTCTGGGAGGTGAGATCCAATGTCTAGTCATCTCTGGGAAGCGAGATCCGATGTCTAGCCTTCTCTGGGAAGTGAGATCCGAAGTCTAGCCATCTCTGTGAAGTGTGATCCGATGTCTAGCGCTCGCTGGGAAGTGAGATCTGATGTTTAGCTCTCTCTGGGAAGTGAAATCCGATGTCTAGCCATCTATGGGAAGTGAGATCCGATGTCTAGCCTTCTCTGGGAAATGAGATCCGAAGTCTAGCCTTCTCTGGGAAATGAGATCCGAAGTCTAGCCTTCTCTGGGAAGTGAGATCCAAAGTCTCGCCTTCTCTGGGAAGTGAGATCCGATGTCTAGCCTTCTCTGGGAAGTGAGATCCGATGTCTAGCCCTCTCTGGGAAGTGAGATCCGATGTCTAGCCCTCTCTGGGAAGTGAGATCCAATGTCTAGTCATCTCTGGGAAGTGAGATCCAATGTCTAGCCTTCTCTGGGAAGTGAGATCCAAAGTCTCGCCTTCTCTGGGAAGTGAGATCCGATGTCTAGCCTTCTCTGGGAAGTGAGATCCGATGTCTAGCCCTCTCTGGGAAGTGAGATCCGATGTCTAGCCCTCTCTGGGAAGTGAGATCCGATGTCTAGTCATCTCTAGGAAGTGCGATCCAATGTCTAGCCTTCTCTGGGAAGTGCGATCCGATGTCTAGCCATCTCTGGGAAGTGAGATCTGATGTCTAGCCCTCTCTAAGAAGTGAAATCCAATGTCTAGCCTTCTCTGGGAAGTGCAATCCGATGTCTAGCCATCTATGGGAAATGAAACCCGATGTCTAGCCTTCTCTGGGAAGTGAAATCCGATGTCTAGCCTTCTCTGGGAAGTGCGATCCGATGTCTAGCCATCTCTGGGAAGTGAGATCCGATGTCTAGTCATCTCTGGAAAGTGAGATCCGATGTCTAGCCTTCTCTGGGAAGTGAGATCCGAAGTCTCGCCTTCTCTAGGAAGTGCGATCCGATGTCTAGGCCTCTCTGGGAAGTGAGATCCGATGTCTAGCCTTCTCTGGGAAGTGAGATCCGATGTCTAGCCCTCTGTGGGAAGTGAGATCCGATGCCTAGTCATCTCTAGGAAGTGAAATCCGATGTCTAGCCATCTATGGGAAGTGAGATCCGATGTCTAGCCTTCTCTGGGAAATGAGATCCGAAGTCTAGCCTTCTCTGGGAAATGAGATCCGAAGTCTAGCCTTCTCAACCAAACAGGACAGTTCCATCAAATAAAAAAACAAGGAATCCGACATGGCTATGTTTTGTCGACTGATTTGTTTGCACTTTACAACTAAAATATTATGAGATCAACAGTAGATATAGAAGGAACTGAAGTGAACATTCACAACATAAACAATTTGCGATATCAGGATGAAACAGTCTTAATAACAGAGACAGAAATGAAATACAAGAAATGGTAGACATAATAGTAAAAGAAAGCAGCAAGAAAGGATTTATTCTGAATAGTAAGAAAACAGAAGTAATGGTCATATCGATGATAAAATTGTCACCATCATTCAGCACAAAAATAAAAAGGACAAAGCTGAAGCAAGTGCCATACTTCAGCACAATCATCATCAAGTACCGGGCCTGCTGGCGTAGGTGATCATGTCTCTCCACAACTTTCGATCTCGACAGTTATTTATCATTTCTGTTGTTGAACTTCTGCTAAGCCATTCTCTTAAGTTGTGTGGTATCTTTTCTTTTTGCTTCCTTCTATCTCTTTGTCCCTCAATTTTCCCTTTTGCTACAATATATTCCAGCTGTTCTATTCTCATTACGTGGTCAAAGAATGATGATTGTTTCTTCCTAATTTTGGAAATTATCTCTCTTTTTGCTTTGGCCTCTTTCAGAACGTTTCATTACTCTTCTTAGCTGTCCATGGTATTCTCAATATTCTTCGATAAAACAACATTTCTACAGACTCCAGTTATTATCTAGGCAGTTGTCCTATTGGCTATGATTCACATCCATATGTTAAGACAGGCTGTACATAACATTAAAGAACTCTTTTTCTTGTTTTTATTGTCAAAAATAGATTGAAATATCAAATGGAAGATGTACCAAAGAAGAAACAAAAGCAGGAGAGTTCAGGCCAAAATCATCATCACCTACGCCAGTAGGCCCGGTACTTGAGGATTCAATTACCCGGCCTACTGGCGTAGGTGATCATGTCTCTCCACAACTTTCAATCTCGGCAGTTATTTATCATTTCTGTTGTTGACCTTCTGCCAAGCCATTCTCTAAAGTAGTCTGGTATTTTCCCTCTTTGCTTCCCTTTATCTCTTCGTCCCTCAGTTTTCCCAGTTGTTACAAAATATTTTAGCTTTTCTCTTCTCATAACATATCCAAAAAATGATGATTGCTTCTCCCTAATATTGGAAATTAGCTCTCTTTTCGCTTTGACCTCTCTCAGAACATCTTCATTACTCTTCTTAGCTGTCCATGGTACTCTCAACATTCTTCT
Organism: Megaustenia siamemsis; assembly: GCA_032433765.1. Classification (NCBI taxonomy): domain Eukaryota; kingdom Metazoa; phylum Mollusca; class Gastropoda; order Stylommatophora; family Ariophantidae; genus Megaustenia; species Megaustenia siamemsis. The sequence continues at coordinate 57,155,187 of JAVIAB010000091.1, forward strand.
GTAAAACCACATTTGTACAGACTGCAGTGATTTTCTTGCATGTTGTCCTATCGTCCATGATTCGCATCCATATGTTAAGACTGGCTCTACATAACATTTAAGAACTTTTTTCTTGTTTCTATTGTCAAAAATGGATTGCTTAGTATCTTCCTCATTTTTTGGAAAGCTGCTTTTGCCTGAGTTATTCTGCATCTCACATTTTTTGGACATCTTCCGTCTGAGGTTAACAAAGTTCCCAAATATTTAAATTCATTTACCTCATTTACCTGTTTTAATATTGTTCCACTTGTCTTCATTTTTGCACTGAGGTGATGTCTTTTTCTTTGTTGTTATCATTACCTCTGTCTTTTTGCTATTAAGGCTGAGTCCTTTATTTTTTTTTCTTTCACTATAATGTCCAACATTTCTTGTAACTCATTTTCACTCAGCGATTAAGACTGTATCATCAGCATACCTTAGATTATTTATATTATGACCTCCAATTGTTATTTCAGGCATGTCCCTTATGGATCTTAAAATAATCTCACTATAAATATTAAACAAATCTGGTGACAGCGCAGAACCTTGTCTAACACCCTGTTTTATTTGTTGAAACATTCCCAATTGGTTTCCAGTTCTTATGGCCGCTGTTTGTTGCCAGTACATGTTATTTATTATTCTTAGATCTTTGCTGTCTACGTTTATGCTTTCTAAAATGTTGATTATTTCTTGGTGATTTACTTTGTCAAATGCCTTGGTGTAATCTATAAAACATAGGTATAGATCTGTTTTCACCTCTATGGCTCTTTCTACTAAAGATCTTATGATATAAATGGCATTGCTTGTTCCTTTATCTCTAACAAAACCACACTGTTCATCGCTAATTTCTGGACTGATTTTGTTTCGCACTCTTCGCATGATGATTCTTAGTAATATCTTAGTCACATGATCCATAAGGCTTATTGTGCGATGATCATCGCATTCAATCGCGCCCGATTTCTTTGGTAGGGCTATGAATATTGATTTGAGCAGGTCGTCTGGTTGTTCCTCTGTTGTAGATATCATTCATTATTTTTGTATTTATTGCTATTCCAAAATCACCCATGGCTTCAATCTCTTCTTTAGTTATATTATCTGGTCCAGGAGCTTTGCCTGCTTTCATATTGCGCAAGGCGTCTTCCACTTCTTCTCTGAGTATTTCTGGTCCTTCTCCATTATCCTTAATATTTACTTCCGTTCGTTCATCATTATAAAGATCTTTAATGTATTCTGTCCATCGTTCCCTTATGTTTTCTTGATCAATCAACAGTTCTACTTCCTTTGATCTTAGACATCCATTTTTTAATTGCGATTTTCTTCCTTTTAGTTCCTCAATTTGTTTGTATATAGTTTTAGCATCTCCTTTTTGTTGCATTTCAATCTCTTTGCATTTCTCTTTTAGCCATGCTTCTTTTGCTTCATTGCATTTTACTAAAATTTCTTTATTTAATCTCTTATACTCATCTTTATTTTCTTTATTTCTTCTTGTATCCATTAGCTGCAAAATGTCGTCTGTCATCCATTTCTTTCTTGAATTTGTCCTCACTGGTGGTATGAACTCTTTTGATGTTTGTTACATTGATTCTTTTAGCATTTCCTACTGTTCATCAATGCTTTGTATCTTCTCTATTGCATTGTACTGGTTCTGAGTTGTGATTTTATATTTGTCTTGCAACTTCTTGTCTGATTTTAGTAAATCTAAATTAAACATGATGTTAACTGAGGCTCATCTTGTTGTTTTTAATTTTACTCTAAGCTTTTCCACAACTGGTACATGATCACTATTGCAATCTGCCCCTGGTCTAGTTTTCACACACACCAGACTGTTTCTAAATCTATTGCTTATCATTATATAATCAATTTGATTACGTGCGTTGTCCCCTGGACTTTTCCATGTCCACAGACCTCTTGGATGTTGCTTAAACCAGGTGTTTCCTGTCATCATGTTGTGTGTTCTTGCCCAGTCAATAAGTTTCTCACCTCTTTCAGGCCAAAGTAGCATTTCAGACAAAACGAAAAACGTCTTTTGCAGCAAATCTATGTAAAAAGAAGTGAGAATGAGAGTTCATTGGTGTTATATAGAAACAATTCTGATCTATGGAAGCGAATCATGGACAGTAAATAAACAAATGAAAAGACAATTAGAGGCTACAGAGATGGAATTCCTCAGAAGAATGTTGAAAGTTCCCTGGACAGCTAAAAAGACCAATGAGGAAGTTCTCAAAGAGGCCAACACAAAAAGTGAGCTCCTTAAAAAACATCAGAAAGAAATAATCAACATTTTTCGGGCACATCTTGAGAAGAGGAAAGTTGGAATACTTGTTACAACTGGCAAAATAGACGGAAAGAAAGATAGCGGACGACAAGGAGATAAAATACTAGATAGCCTGGTGTCATGGCATGGAAAGCAGTCAACAACATAACTGATACGATGCACTGTAGATAGAAGATTGTGGAAGGACATGATCGCCTACGCCAACCGGTATGGCGCATGATGATGATGATGATGAGAAAGGAGCAATTTCATCATCTCCGCCATCATCCGTTAAGTAGGCGTGGATGTGTTGTGTCGCTAGTTTACAGCAAGCCGCGATATCTCTGCCTGTTGGCCCGGCACTCCGTCCTCTACATGGGTGACGTTCGTATTAAAACAACTTTTGGCCCGGCACTCCGTCCTCGACATGGGTGACGTTCGTATTAAAACAACTTTTGCCCAGGGTAGCGGATAATTTTGGCCTTTTTTTTTTACTTTCAACTGCCTACGTTTAGTCACATAAGTAGTGACATCACTGACCGCAATTCGCCAAAGCTCACGTTTGCAATACCAGCAGCTGAGAGGATTGGAGTTTCCTGATGGACATATCATCAGCTGTGATCACTTGCTGACCAGCCTCACTATTTAGAGTTACTCCTGTGAGTATATAAGAACGTCACGCAGAGTACAAACTATTTGAGACAGCCGCCACCACAAGTAGTACATCAATGCGTTAGATTAAAGCTAAGATAGCACGATCGGGTAAGGAGAGTAGATTTGATGAGAAGTGTTGCTCAGATTCAGCTTAGTATATGCCAACTATAGTGTTAGCCTTCTAAGTTCAATGTAGCGGAAAGTCGAGCACAAAAAGTCATGACCCAGATGGGTCCAACTCTGCTAGAGGGTCAAGAACCTAGAGAGCCGAGCCCATTGCTCGTTGGGATCCTGCATCTGATGATCAGATTGCCAGATTGCCTCCTGTTGCGAAGCCCGGTGTGAAGAGTTTACTATATATTATATATATATATATATGGCCCTTGGCGTGTTAACAGTTGGTTGGTAGCAAGCAATCACGATTAGTCAGTAGTTTAGTAAATATTATAGGAAGCAGCAATAGCTCAGTGGTTAGTGAACTAGGCTACAAAAGACAAGAGGTTGAGTTCGATCCTGATCGACGGCTTTCGGGTTCACCCAGCTTTTAATAGGTATAGGATTTTTATTCTGGGAAAGTAAAGCGGCACGGGCGTAGTACTGACAACATTACACCAAAACTTATGTGCCGAAGGTCTATAAAAATTATGATCACTAACACCATATTCCCAATACGCAACTTGGAGTGACGGGTCTCTTTACTTTTCTTTTAGCAAGAATAACACTAGACATTAAACAGCTTCTCTCGCTGCTGAATGGAAAGATTCGTCCACAGAATGAACAAGATGCATTTGTGGTGTCTGGCCTCATCTCCTTTCTCCTGCGTCTTTTCTTTTCTGAATTTGACATCAATGCAACATCGAAAGTTGCTGTGTCGCTTTTTTTTAATTTGTGCTCTCCATATGTTACGATTTAATGCCAGATTTTCTCAGTTTTTTTCTCTGATAGAGAATTCACTCAAGGAATCTCTGCAAACTTCCTTATATCTCAGACTTGGTTGTCCTTTGTCTCATTCCGCCCATAGGTTCACCATACAATCAATAATTGTTGGGGAATACCGTTGTTTTCCATATATTTTTCGTGACCCAGCCACTTTAGTCTCCGACCCATAAGTGTTGCCGTCATGGATGGGAGTTTGGTTCGGTGCAAGACATTAGAGTTGGTTACTTTGTCCTGCCGTCATGGATGGGAGTTTGGTTCGGTGCAAGACATTAGAGTTGGTTACTTTGTTCTCCCATTTGATGTTCATTATTTTGCAAAGCCAACGCACACGAAAGCTATTTAACCTTTTTTTTCCTGCCTATATATAGATATATATTCTTTGAATTAACGAAAAAATAAAGTATATACATTGGCCAAAACTTGATAAGCAGTAAAATTAAAATGTCAAAGTGTATGAATGTATTTTTTAAAGTAAATAATACATTTATCTGCAGTCCACCTCATAATATGACAATGTTGTTTACATGCGTCTACAGGTATCATTGCTCTTCTCCCCTTTCTTCACCTGTAAACCGAAATGTTTGAACCAGAAAGTGAAGCTTAAAGACAATTTACCTCTG
>JAVIAB010000091.1:57164671-57209671 GCA_032433765.1 Megaustenia siamemsis
TTGTCATTATCATCATCATTGCCTTATCATCATCATTGTCATCATCATTGTCATCATCATCATCATCATCATTGTCATCATCATCATCATTGTCATCATCATCATCATCATCATTGTCATCATCATCAACAATGGCATCATCATTGCCACCATCATCATTATCATTATCAATGTCATCATCACCATTATAATTATCGCCATCTAACTCGTCTCTAACTTTACTTCCATGTCAGCATCTCTATCCTTGGTGAAATGTCTAGTTTTTGCAGCAACCATTCCCTGATTGCCTGTGATGTTTGCACCAATCTTCTTCTTTTTGACCTTCTTTTCTGTCTTTTACCTGGATCTATGTCATCCTTAAATATCTTCTCAAGGACATTTTGTCGTTTTATCATGTCCAAACTATTTTATTGTCTACATCAACAAGTTTTCTTTTATGTTTAGTTCTTGAGCAGAATCCCTACCACCATGCTTGTTCTGTCCTTCCTAAATCCTTGATACTGCTCAGGAAGTGCCCAGGATTGCCCTTGAAATGCTCATGCAGGAGAGATGAAAGTGTTTGTTGAAAACATATGCTCCACAGGGAGATAAATGTGTTTGTTGAAGTTCTATGCTGCACAGTGAAATGACAGTGTTTGTTGAAGATTAATGCTGCACAGGGAGATGAAAGTGTTTGTTGAAGATCTATCTATCTATCTATTGTCCTTTTGAGCCGAAGACGACACATAGGGCAGAACCACAATCTCAAAAACAGAAACCTTGCGTGCCAAAGTGGCACATATTGCAGAGATCACTGCTTTAAAATATATGGCTCTGTTTCCATAACAATACTTTTTACGATGACAGCTTATGAAGCCATCGATCAACCTCCTTAGTCGCCTCTTACGACATGCCTGGAAGGTCACAGTGTCACTATTCTTTACTTCCCTCATAATGAGTCCCCGGTAACACACAGGAAAGATGTATATATATTTTTTGGGGATATATTTAATATAGCACGTGTGAAGTCAACATTTAAAACAACTGATACCTTAATCAAGTAGCTTCTATTCAATGATGATGTAGCACTGGTTGTTCACGATGAACCCGTCCTGCAGTCAATGATTGACAATCTAGCGAAAGATCATGTTAGTTATCCCCCTGTCAATAAATATACAGAAGACTGTGGTGCTTCAAAGGAGTACAGCAATTCCCACAGCTATATCATTAAATAACACATTCCTTGAATCTGGGAGAAAGTTCACCTATCTCGGTTTTATGGTCACAACCATTGTCTCCCTTGAATCTGGGAGAAAGTTCACCTATCTCGGTTCTATGCTCACAACCAATGTCTCCCTTGAATCTGGGAGAAAGTTCGCCTATCTCGGTTCTATGGTTACAACCAATGTCTCCCTTGAATCTGGGAGAAAGTTCGCCTATCTCGGTTCTATGCTCACAACCAATGTCTCCCTTGAATCTGGGAGAAAGTTCGCCTATCTCGGTTCTATGCACACAACCAATGTCTCCCTTGAATCTGGGAGAAAGTTCACCTATCTCGGTTCTATGCTCACAACCAATGTCTCCCTTGAACCTGGGAGAAAGTTCACCTATCTCGGTTTTATGCTCACAACCATTGTCTCCCTTGAACCTGGGAGAAAGTTCACCTATCTCGGTTCTATGCTCACAACCATTGTCTCCCTTGAATCTGGGAGAAAGTTCACCTATCTCGGTTCTATGCTCACAACCAATGTCTCCCTTGAACCTGGGAGAAAGTTCACCTATCTCAGTTTTATGCTCACAACCAATGTCTCCCTTGAACCTGTGAGCAAGTTCACCTATCTCGGTTCTATGCTCACAACCAATGTCTCCCTTGAACCTGGGAGAAAGTTCACCTATCTCGGTTTTATGCTCACAACCATTGTCTCCCTTGAACCTGGGAGAAAGTTCACCTATCTCGGTTTTATGCTCACAACCAATGTCTCCCTTGAACCTGTGAGCAAGTTCACCTATCTCGGTTCTATGCTCACAACCAATGTCTCCCTTGAACCTGGGAGAAAGTTCACCTATCTCGGTTTTATGCTCACAACCATTGTCTCCCTTGAAGAAGAAATAAATTCCCGAACCAGAAAGGGCGGCTCCCACATTTGCTAAACTTAAATATAGAGCATGGACTAACACCAAGTTAACATTCAAGACTAACATTCAACTTTACCAAAGTTGTGTGCTTAGTACACTTCTATACGGATCAGAAACTTGGACAACCTATGCAGGGCAGGAGAAAATGTTAAACAGCTTTCATCATGTGGGTTGCCTTAGAAAGATTATGAACTTCAAATGGCAAGACAAAGTAACCAACTTTAATGTCTTACAAAGAGCCAAACTCCCATCCGTCATGGCAACACTTAGAAGTCGTAGACTAAGGTGGCTGGGTCATGTAAGAAGAATGGCAAATAATCGTATTCCCAAACAAATATTGTAGGGTGAGCTTAAGGACGGAAAGAGACCAAAGGGCAGACCAGTGCTGAGATATAAGGATGTTTGCAGAGCTTCCTTGAGGGAATTCTCTATCAGTGAAAGAGACCAAAGGGCAGACCAGTGCTGAGATATAAGAATGTTTGCAGGGCTTCCTTGAGGGAATTCTCTATCACAGACCAGTGCTGAGATATAAGGATGTTTGCCGGGCTTCCTTGAGGGAATTCTCTATCATTAAAAGAAACTTGGTAAAACTGGCTGCAGATCGTAACACACAGAAAACAAAAAAAATGGCACAGCAACTTTTGAGGCAGTACTGCCAACAAATTCAAAAGATAAAAGTCGCAGGAGAAAGAACACGAGACAAGGCACCACACATATGTCTTGTTCATACTGTAGATGAATATGTATATCTAATATTGGCAGATTCAGCCACGAGAAAAGCTGTTGAGCAAAGCAACATCTAGCAAAAGACACTAATGCTTTACCAAACTACTGACTGATCATGATTTTTTGCTACCAACCGTCTGTCAAAGCGCTAAAGGCCAAATTATTATATTAGTATGCTCCATAGGGAGTTGAAAGTGTTTATTGAAGACCTATGCCTCACAGGGAGCTGAAAGTGTTTATTGAAGACATATGCCTCACAGGAAGCTGAAAGTGTTTATTGAAGACATATGCCTCATAGGAAGCTGAAAGTGTTTATTGAAGACCTATGCCTCACAGGAAGCTGAAAGTGTTTATTGAAGACATATGCCTCATAGGAAGCTGAAAGTGTTTATTGAAGACCTATGCCCCACAGGAAGATGATAGTGATTTTTAGAGACCTATGCCTCACAGGAAGCGGAAAGTGTATTTTGAAGACCTATGCCTCACAGGGAGCTGAAAGTGCTTGTTGAAGACCTATGTTTTACATGAAGCTTAAGGTGTTTGTTGAAGACCTGTGCTCTACATAGAGCTTAAAATGTTTGTTGAAGAACTGTGCTCTACATAGAGCTTAAAATGTTTGTTGAAGAACTGTGCTCTACATAGAGCTTAAAATGTTTGTTGAAGAACTGTGCTCTACATAGAGCTTAACGTGTTTGTTGAAGATCTGTACTCTGCATAGAGCTTAAAGTGTTTGTTGAAGATCTGTGCTCTACATGGAGCTTAAAGCGTTTGTTGACGACCTGTGCTCTACAGGGAGCTTAAAGCGTTTATTGAAGACCCGTGCTCTACAGGGAGCTTAAAGCGTTTGTTGAAGATCTGTGCTCTACATGGAGCTTAAAGTGTTTGTTGAAGACCCGTGCTCTACGGGGAGCTTAAAGTGTTTGCTGAAGACCTGTGCTCTACAGGGAGCTTAAAGTGTGTGTTGAAGACCTGTGCTCTACGGGGAGCTTAAAGTGTTTGTTGAAGACCCGTGCTCTACGGGGAGCTTAAAGTGTGTGTTGAAGACCTGTGCTCTACGGGGAGCTTAAAGTGTTTGTTGAAGACCTGTGCTGCGCGTGGAGTTAAAAAGCAAGAAGAATTACTCTGTAGACTTCGAAAGGAAAAAGAAAGAGATAACTTGACAGAGAACGGTTGAAACAGACAAAATCACTTAGAACTATAAGACATTACAAGTCGAATACTAGTGGACAAAGGGATAAGCCAAAGACTAGGGTGCTGGTGGGTAAGACATACGCTGCTAATAAATAAACCAGCTGATAACATTTTCCAAGAAACCCTCTCGTGAACCGTCCCCCACCCCAGGAAAGAGGCAAAGGGGAAGACGAAAATATATTTGGAGAAGACAGGTGGAAGCAGAGATACAGAGGATAGAGAAGACAGGTGGAAGCAGAGATACAGAGGATAGAGAAGACAGATGGAAGCAGAGATACAGAGGATGAGGAAGTCATGGAGCGATCTTTAGATAAGGCGCGCAGCATAACGGCCTGGAAAGTGCTTGTTTAAGACCTAGTCTCCACAGGGACCTGAAAGGTCGATGACATATACTGTAGACTTTCCTCAGGACAAAAAAGAGACAATCCCGTAATAAATTGTCATGTTGTCCAGTGTTCAGTGGCATAGGCTGGTTGTACCTATTTTGAATTTGGTGAATATGTGATTTCTCATTCTATTGTGACCAGTGCGTAGGCGAAGTATGATGACTTGATCTCTCACTTCATAGTTGATGGTACCCGTCCCTCTCGTTATGCTTTGGGTGTTCTCGTTTCCATTTGTCATGGTACTGACCTTTGAGGATGGATTTGGCTTCATCATAACTGAGCGGATGATTCTCTTGTGGTAATCCCTCTCCCTCTTTAGCTAATTTGTCTGCGTGTTCATTTCCGTGTATAATACAGTGTGAAGGTATCCACTGAATGATTACTCTCTGGAAAGTATTGCACAGTTGGTCTAAGGTTGTTCTCAAGTCATCTAGTTCATACACAACAAATTGATATCAAGTGTAAACAAGTTCAAAGCAAACATGCAAAATCGGACAAATTTTTATTTTAAAACTGAGCCAGTGAAGTAGTCTCCATAAATAACTGAATGAGCTCTTAGGGAATTGGGAGATAACAGCAGGGCTGCAGTAAAGCTGGTAGGAAGGAGTCAGTGTAACACACACTTCTATAAGGTAAGGTGCCAGCTCTACAAGTGGATGAATTCAATGTTGACTAATTTCGTTTACTTAACATAAGAGTGGCAGCAGCGTTGGTCAGAGAAATAGAGGTCCGGTTTCGATCCTATATAATCATTTTAAAGTTAGTAACACATATTTTTCTCGTCGGAAAAAAAGACGGGACTGGAGGTGTGCTGACTACAGAACCTATAATTTTTTTTAATGGGTAAAAAAAAAAAAATCTCAACTCGGACACAATATCACTGTACTGGACGAAGAGTGACAGAGGTCTTTCTACTTCGTTCCATCGTTTCTTACAAGCGGCGTAACTCTAAACTGATATTCTAGTTCAGGATTAGTTAGAGTTACCTCCCATGTATAAGAGCTTCAGTGATAATCATTGAGGGGGAGGTGGACGTTATGGGAACCATTCTAGAAAAAAAAAAAAAAGAATAATAGACGACAAAAATATGATACAATTTGAAAGCAATATATGCCTACTTCATAGACTACACCAAAGGTTTTGATAGAATACAACATAAACAACTTATAGACTGCCTTAAACATATACATCTAGATAACACAGACCTACAACTTATATTTTATTTATACTGGGAGCAAACAGCAATAATAAAATATAATAAAGAGAACTCTACACCCATTGATATATAAACAAGAAGATTGTATCTTCTAGAACCGTTTCATCTGCTGTCTTTATGCGACAAACAGTGAGTCGCGTTGGCGGGTTGGTTTGAAATTGCCTTCTTAATTTTTGTTTGTAATTCCGAAACATTTATGTCCTTCCGGTTTTAGATTTGAGCAAATGTTCCATTTCTTCCAAATTTGTACTTGTCTTTAAGCCATTATTTCAGGTCAGTCTTCACTTTAACAAATAAAGATAAGGCAGTTTTAAGCAAACTAATGATGCCTCAAGTGCTGCACATACTGAACGTCGTGTTGATTGTCCACACTCTTCAACCATCGACGCCCATTTTGGTTATTGTGGCCAGCACTACATCAGAAAGTACCTACTACACATTTTACGCGTATATACATTTATTATATTATATTGTCATCATCATTTTCAGAAAAAATGTCCAATATTCTATAATTAGCACACTATTCTGCTATTGAATTCCTAGACATGTACGTCACGTAAAGATGTTGACTTCTGCATATTCTTGCAAAATGTGTATTCGGGTTTGTTGCAAACTTTCAAGAATCTGATGTACCAGGTGTTCAACCATCGATAATATCTGAATGGATATCAACATAACTGACATCTACACATTGAGAGAAATTATTTCAGAAAATATAAAAGTAGACAATTATTTTGACGTGCTTAAGCCTATAATTAATTATGTGAACGCCGACCCGTTGACAGACTACGTTCACAGAACTATTGTGTTCTTCGTTACTCCAACTGTATCCATCATCGGCATGGTTGGAAATATTCTAAATATGATAGTCTTATCCAAACAGGGTCTACATAAAAGTTCCAACATTCTAATCTTTAACTTGGCAATCTCGGATATTGTATTCATGATTGGGGTCAACGGACCCCCAAAACCCATGTACGAGTGGGGCGGTGGTGGATACCAGTACCCTAAACTGACTGCACATGTCCTGTACTATTTGTACCACTTCTTTGACAGCCTGAACTGGGGAAGTGGGTTGACATCTTTGTGTCTGCCAGTTCTGATAACTGTAGAACGACTTATCGCTGTTTTCCTTCCTCTAAAGTTTAAAACGATTGTGACGGCTCGTCGTACAGTCATCGCTGTTATTATTATCAATATTATCTTCTACGGATTTCAGGCGTACGTCCGAACCTGGTTTGAGTTTGTCTACGTCTTTGATCCAGCACGTAATACATCTGTGGGTTTGTCTATTCGATCAGAACTCTACTGGAGACAACGAAACGTCCTCAAAGTCTTAATTAATGTCATGAATTGTCTTAGTTTCCTTATATTTTTTGTTTTCTTTGGATGCATCGCCATCGGAGTCAAAATTAAAATGGCGTCTATCAAGAGACTAAAAATGACTCAAAGTTTCAAATCAAATCAAGATCATAAACAAAGCAGTGGAACATCCAAAACAACAAAAACATTGCTATGTCTGTGCACATTCTACACCATTTCATGTTCCCCTCTGTGTTTACCTGCCATATTTCCTAATTTCATGGTGTTCCCAGTGTGCACAGAGAACCCCAATTTTAGATCAGTGGGAGTGTTTATGTACCACGTCTATAAGCTCATCTTCAGCGTCAGTGTCTCATTTAACTTCGTTATCTATGTACCACATCTATAGGCTCATCTTCAGCGTCAGTGTCTCATTTAACTTCCTTATTTATGTACCACATCTATAAGCTCATCTTCAGCGTCAGTGTCTCATTTAACTTCGTTATTTATGTTGTTACAAACAAACCTTTCAGAGATATTTTCTTCAGTTTGTTCCGGCGGTGACAAGCTGGTTAATTAAGCTTGACCTAATGGTTTCCATGACTGGTGTTTAAAATAAAGGCAATGACAAAGCTTTGGAGACCAGCGTTAGAGGGTAGGCAATTTTGTGGGTTGCCAGTGCCCGGGGCTAGACAGCGCCTCCAACATGGTTGTAGTGTATCGTTGGTAGATTTTCATTTTGAAATTTTGTAAATGGGTGATGCTCTTCATTCAATGAGCGGAGACATCAAAACAAAAACATGTAATCGAAATCGGGTAGAAAAAAATCATCGCTTGTTGGCCAGGCAATGAGAAAGGAGAGGCTGGAATGTTTTGTGACAAAATTGACGGCTACAAGCACCTGAGATGGAATGGTCGACAACTCATAGCTGACAGTTTGCGTCTGGATGAAGATGGTGTCCCACCTCCCTGGGGTATAATTAGCCCTGCTAAGCGAGTTGAAATCTAAGAAGGAAGGCGGCACCGGTCAGAAAATGTCTTGCTGAAGAAGGATGTACTTGGCCGATGTGTGGAAACATGCAGCCTACTGTAAACCTCAACATGGTGCTACTACTCCCACTTAACGTCATTCTAAAGCCCAGCGATGAAGTGAAGCAGTCGTCGGGAGGATGGAGAGTAAGGGCAGCGGATGGACACAATTAATGAAAGGAGAAATAGAGGGAAGAGGCGATTGGGAGATACAAGACAATCTAATAGAATGATTTCGTGTGAAGTCAACAACAGAACTCAACAATGTCTGTAGAGATAGGATGTTGTGAACAAAAACACATGATCATCTCAGCCAGAGAATGCGTTGTTCAGCGATCGTTTCCCATACGGCTGCTTACTTTAAACTAAAAGTGATATTTTAGTTCTGGTACTGAAATTTTTGCGGTAGTCATGGATGTGGATTTCACGATGTCGCTAAATTCGCTAAATCTGAAACTTGATGTTTCAAGGGAGTCGTTCGAATTTATAGCAACAAACAAACAATTTGAATTTCTGTATTTGCATTCATTTGTAATTCAGCTTTTTGTTTCAGCAGAAAATAATGCTTATGGAAATAAACGTTTCAAAACTTCAATAATCTTACATTTGTTGGTGTTTTTTATTCTTGATCCTTCCAGTGTCGTTAGACAGCACATAGGGCTCGTAGAGTCTCTCGCCCGATTTCTCTATCTGAATGAGCTGTTCGATTATAGAGAGTGATTCTATACCTGCTAACCATGCCTCTTTTGTTAGAGTTATTTTCCGGGCTTCTCGTGGCCGACCTCTTTTCCTTTGACCGGATGTTTCCCATTTGAGAACTGCCTAGTAATTCTCTGTTCATTTCTTGTAAATACATGCCCAACATTAAACCAACTTCATGCCTTAATAACAGACGGGATAAATGTTTGCACGGCCATTTCTCTTATATCAGCATTAGTATTTAATTCATTTAATACAATGTGTCTTTCTTAGGCACTAATCTTTAAATGTATTGAGTTTTTTTCTCAATCTCTGTTGTCGTTTTTCATCTTTCACACACATTAAGTGAGGGTGACAATTGTGAGGCTTGAGTTGGACATTCTCAGTTTTGTTTTCTTGCTCTGTGTCTTTGAACGCAATATTTTTTTTCAATATAAAATAAAAAATTTAAATCGTCTTTGCTGTAAACGATACCATTATTAATGATAGAGATGAATGATAGAGATGAATGATAGAGATGAATGATAAAGATGAATGATAGAGATGAATGATAGAGATGAATGATAGAGATGAATGATAGAGATGAATGATAGATGCTAACATTTAAAATATAACATTTTCCAATCAACCTGAGTGTTTCATAGAGGAATCAAATCGTTATACTTGTGAAGTTACAAATTAGCAAGGCAAATAAAAATACAGAAGAAAATAAATTGATACAGGGTGTATTTTCTTCCCAATTCTTTGAATTAAGAAGATAATAAACATTGATGAACAATTGTGAGTTTCTTGCTTCTTTTCTTCCTCCTTCTCATTATCACTAACCTTATCATCATCTTCATCTAGCCTGATTCTGATGGAACTTAGCTCCTGTGACATTTACTCTGAGGTTGTCCATATCTTCTACAGTAATCATTCCAGACTTGTTTGTGATGTGTTGCACCCATCATTCCAGACTTGTTTGTGATGTATTGCACCCATCATTCCAGGCATGTCTGTGGTGTAATGCACCCATCATTCCAAGGTTGTCAGTGATGTGTTGCACCCATCATTCTATGCTTGTTTGTGATGTGTTGCACTCATCATTTTATGCTTGTTTGTGATGTGTTGTACCCATAATTATATGCTTGTTTGTGATGTGTTGCACCCATCATTCCAGACTTGTTTGTGATGTGTTGTACCCATAATTCTATGCTTGTTTGTGATGTGTCCAGCAGAAGCTGGAACTGAATAGGTTGTGTCCGTTGACAATATCTAGAAACAATAGCAACTGCTGCATACGATGCATTTCGTATGGGCGAAAAGAGACACGACCTGAATAATTTAACATAGAACTGTGGAATCAAATAAAAACAGTGTGGGGCAGAATTAGAAGACTTTTATGGTCAGTAACGGTGCAAAATGGATTGAATTTTGTGGCTGTCATTGCACTAGAAGACATGGAAGTCATTAGTTTAAATCATCAAGTACCGGGCCTGCTGGCGTAGGTGATCATGTCTCTCCACAACTTTCTATCACGACATTTATTATCATTTCTGTTGTTGACCTTCTGCTAAGCCATTCTCTTAAGCTGTTTGGTATCTTTTCTTTTTGGTTTCCTCTATCTCTTCTTCCCTCAATTTTCCCAGTTGTTACAATATATTCCAGCTGTTCTCTTCTCATTACGTGGCCAACAAATGATGATTGCTTCTTCCTAATATAATTTAGTTTAAATAAAAAAAGAAAGTAAAGTGCCCCCGTCACGCCAAGTGGCGTATAGGGAATATGGTGTTAGTGACCATAAATTTTACAGACCTTCGGCACATACCTTATGGGGTAATGTGGTCGGTATTACGCCCGTGCCGCTTTACTTTCCCAGAAAAACATCCGGTACCCATTAAAGGCTGGGTGAACCTGGAAGCTGTCGGTTGGGATCGAACCCTACCTCTTGTCCTTTGTAGTCCAGTACACTAACCACTGAGCTATCGCGGCTCCCAATTTAGTTTAAATACAAAATTATAATGTTCAATTCCTATGTTAAATCAATCCTATTACTATAGACGTAAAACGTGGATAACATACAGACATTCATTAATGGATGCTTCCGCAAAATGAAAGGTTGGAAATGACAAATAAATATTAGAACTATAGAAAAAGTACCAGTCAAATACAAGTGGACAAAGACCAGGGCGCTGAACAAGACACGCACCGGAAACCACGTGACAACACTTTACGAGAAGCCCTCATTTGGACTCTCGGCCCCCCCCCCCCGCCCCACAATGAAGAAGGCAAAAGAGATGTCCAATAATACATTTGGAGAAGGCGGAGGAAGCAGAGATGTAGATGATGGGGCAATCTTTTGAGAAGGCAGGTGGAAGCAGAGATGTAGATGATGGGGCAATATTTTGAGAAGGCAGGTGGAAGCAGAGATGTAGATGATGGGGCAATATTTTGAGAAGGCGGAGGAAGCAGAGATGTAGATGATGGGGCAATCTTTTGAGAAGACACTAAACATGATGTTTTGTAAAGTGTTCGTGAAAGACCTAGGCTCCACAGGGAGCTGAAAGGAAGATGAAATGTCATGTAGGCTTTCTTCAGAAAAATAAAAGAGATAAAACCGGAAATAACTTCACAGAGAATAGTTAAAACAGATGCGATATGGGGCAGATTTAGGACACTCTTTTAAGATTGGTAACCAATAGTGCAAAATGTAATGAATCTTGTTGTTGCCCCACAGCTCGCAACATCGCGCGTCGACCACTGACTACTTTGCTCGTGGTCAGATTATAGCAGATGAATGAAAGAGTTCCAATAGTTATTCTTGGCTGCTAATATTATTTTAGTTGCAAGCAAATCAAAATAATAAAGTGATCAAGGTGTTACTTGTTTTAACGAACTTGTACACCGAAATATAAAAGACTAAAGTTACATCTTACATAGGAAAATATAATTGTGTTTATGATTTGTGTAGCGAATATCGTGTCTAAGAATGATGTGAGCCTAGTGAGAAATGACTTTTGCTAGCAAAGCCAATTAAAATGTTATCAGTAATGATAGCACTAATCTTGAAAGGGAGAATACAAGGTAAACGAGGATGAGGCAGACCAAGACTAACATGGACGAGTAATATCAAAATATGACAACTTGCACCATCAAAGCAAGAGACAGCGGTATGGCGCTTCATGGTCGCCAACTTTTGGTACGGAGACAACACTCAGTGATGCTGAAAGATAGTAGTGGTTAGGTTGCGTGGAACAGACTTTATTACTGGAGAGATAACCCTAGCTCATTGAGCTGTTGAGGGACAACAATGTGGAGAGAACATGTCAGAATTGTACTTTCATTTTGTGTGTAGAGAACATGTCAGAATTGTACTTTCATTTTGTGTGTAGAGAAACATGTCAGAATTGTACTTTCATTTTGTGTGTAGAGAACATGTCAGAATTGTACTTTCATTTTGTGTGTAGAGAAACATGTCAGAATTGTACTTTCATTTTGTGTGTAGAGAACATGTCAGAATTGTACTTTCATTTTGTGTGTAGAGAAACATGTCAGAATTGTACTTTCATTTTGTGTGTAGAGAAACATGTCAGAATTGTACTTTCATTTTGTGTATAGAGAAACATGTCAGAATTGTACTTTCATTTTGTGTGTAGAGAAACATGTCAGAATTGTACTTTCATTTCGTGTGTAGAGAACATGTCAGAATCGTACTTTCATTTTGTGTGTAGAGAAACATGTCAGAATTGTACTTTCATTTTGTGTGTAGAGAAACATGTCAGAATCGTACTTTCATTTCGTGTAGGTGTTGACTGCTGGTGATAGATTAAATATGTGATACCGATCTCCAGTTGTAGATTATAGAAGAAAGTAGTCAGTGACAGTTTCTAGATTTGTCAACAATATTCTCCATCACGTGCTATAGCATCGGCTACCTACCACTAGATCATAGAACCTTCAGATTCGGTCATGCACCAAAACAATGACAGTGGAGAGGACCGCGTACAACTGCCAGGGCGAGTTCTGAATGGACCTCACTAACATTATGTTATTTGTGTGTCATAATCATTGCACTTCGAACATTTCCATGGGTGTTCAGATCCCCTCTTCAGCAAGTCCCGGAGTGTCCAGTGACTGACGACTCCAGTTCTGTGTTGGTTGATAAGTCTTCTTACACGCCCACTAAGTTTCTCGTTTCTGGCTGTGCCCATCTTAACTGTCATCTCTTTCATCTGAAGGAGTGACGTGGACTCATGGTTGACGAAGTCCTGTGCCCTTTCCATATTTCCGAGGGCATTGATGACGTCCGCATGATCCATTGACTGACCGTCTTCAACGAAAGCACAGCTAGTCAACCTGTCTTCTCCTTCATTTCCCCGTACTCTCGCACGTCTAGAGACGTAGAAAAAGGTGACCTTACGTATTTTTGAATTCTGTAACGACTCTACCCAGTGCCTGCGTACAAACCTCGCTACCACTTTTCTTATCATGGTCATCGAATCACTCAGTATACAGGCCTTGGTGTAGTCTTGTGACTAACCAGATGAATGCCCTGGTAACTGCCATCACCTCCATCGTCACGCTACTTGTGGTCATAACGTATGCACCACTGTCTTGTTTTACTATTCTGTCTGCTGATCGAGCTGTAAATGAAGTAAATATGCGTCTTGTCTAGCGCTGTGGACCTTGAAAAGTATCTGCACCCTTTTAGTTTTCCTACTTTGAGTCTACGTCAACGAGTATCCGTTAAACATTAGAGCAATTCTATCCGTGGAATCTAGTACACCTCATTTGTGAGTTCATCATAAACTCCCCCCTTCATGGTATAGCATCCAGCTAGAGCGCGTTTCGCAGTTGGAAAATTATGACCACAAAAACGACGTTCGTGCATGCATAAATCTTTTGCATGGGCGTCACTTGCAAATTTTCTCCATCGAAAAGAGAGTGCACAATCACTTCCTTACTCCGATATCTTCGAAAAAGCACACCGAAAACAATCAAAAAGGCTTAGCGACTATACCGGTGTCTGAAAAAAAAAAAAACAAGGAACATGCGCAATTATTGCGCCTTGTCGGAAATAACACTACCACGGTCGAACTTCATTGCAATCCATAGTCGGTTGTAAAGGCGACAATTTCAAACGACATCACTGACAAGAGAGAATCATCTGTCGGTTTCCCTACTTCAGTTCACTCGAACACATCTACAATAATAAATACTCAAAGAACTATCAAAACAAACACAAAAGTATTAGTTACTAAACTTACTCCAAAGGATGTTCAGGACAAATGATCTACATATGTCAACATATGACCACCATCAATTAGAAAAGAGCTGAGCTGAACATCGAATGATTAGAGCAGCTTCAGCTGTATTAAAAGCGAATGATTAGAGCAGCTTCAGCTGTATTGAAAGCAATACCACCAGAACCTCACAACAGCAAAAACACGATCGATACAGCTACCAGCAAATGTTACCAAAACAGCAGACCAAGACTGCATCTTGATCATATTCATCATCAAGTACCGGGCCCCTGGCGTAGGTGATCATGTATCTCCACAATTTTCGATCTCGACAGTTATTTATAATTTCTGTTGTTGACCTTTTGCCAAGCCATTCTCTTAAGCTGTCTGGTAATTTTTCTCTTTGCTTCCTTCTATCTCTTCGTCCCTCAATTTTTCCAGTTGTTATAATATATTCCAGTTGTTCTCTTCTCATTACATGGCCAAAAAATGATGGTTGTTTCTTCCTAATATTGGAAATTAGCTCTCTTTTCGCTTTGACCTCTTTCAGAACATTTTCATTACTCTTCTTAGCTGTCCATGGTATTCTCAATATTCTTTTGTAAAACCACATTTATACAGCCTCCAGTGATTTTCTTATCTTGATCATACATGTACATATAGATTAATTCCTAGCGACACTTGAAAACATGACATCCTATGCGATCAACCAGTGAGCAAAAGACCACAAAATATCTCCCCCCCCCTCCCCCACCACGATACTGAGAGGTAAACGAGAGACGGAACAACGGAGTTCAGGTAATAAGGGTGGTTGGTGGCCATCTCATTTGTTGATGTTGGAGTTTAGACATTACTTTATTTACGAGATTTATAGTTAAGTCTTAAACCAGACACCAGACGCACGACGTAGTCTTCTGTAGTCGGTGTGGTCTCTTAAACCAGACAACAGACGCACGACGTAGTCTTGTGTAGTCGATGTAATCTCTTAAACCAGACACGAGACGCAGTACGTAGTCTTGTGTAGTCGATGTAATCTCTTAAACCAGACACCAGACGCATGACGTAGTCTTGTGTAGTCGATGTAATCTCTTAAACCAGACACCAGACGCACGACGTAGTCTTGTGTAGTCGATGTAATCTCTTAAACAAGACACGAGACGCACGACGTAGTCTTGTGTAGTCGATGTAATTTCTTAAACCAGACACGAGACCAGGACGTAGTCTTGTGTAGTCGGTGTAATCTGATAAACCACATTAAATGTACACTTTCCCTGTGTTCATTAGAAACGTGTCTACCTATATACAATGTATAGCTGGAGAACAAAATATGTCCTGCTGTCACTTTGGTTATCCTATTTTATGTCAATCTCTCACAGAAACTAAAACTCCTATTCCCGCACTATTCACCCCCCAGTAATCTGTTACGTCAGGCCCAATCTGCGTGTGGAGAGATACCGTTAAAGGTTATAGTTATAGTTGTTCGAAGGCCTTGGTATGACTGCAAACGAATTGAAATACATAACTGCTCAACCGCCCATACTTGTGGAATCACCCAAAATAACATCTCATCGAATATCCAAACAAAAAAAGAAGTTGCGGTCCAGATCGTAGTAAACATAGCGCACGTCAAAAGACATAAGGCATAGAAGCACCGATAGTGAACGCAACGGAACTGTCCTTTATCATACAGTATTATCATTCATCGTAAACAATCTGAATTTAGAAACACCATCCGATGAAACGCACAGCTCACGGTGCTCACAGAGCACTAATCTCAGTAGCTCCTGCAGCTAGCCGGACTTGGAATATGAGGAAACTGCAACAATGAAGCTTTTCAGACATTGCCTCAATTGCCCATTGCCACCTGTCCGCCATGTTGACCGGAAGTCCTACCGTTAAAGGTAGCGTACTTGACACTCAACTGCGTATAGTTGACTCTTCTAATGTTAACTACCAGAATTGTTACATTCCCGTCTATTCGTGCTACACTCTTCTGGGTCTTGTCTTTTGCACTTGGACAAATGTACCACACACATACGCGATATTTTTATATTTCTCCAGTTAATGCTATAACTAATTTAGCGTATAACTAATGTATTTCTCAAGTTTCTTTTGTATTACTTATGATCTCCACAGAAGGCTAGTATTGGGCTGCAACGCCGAGTTGGCTTGTGATTTTTGTTTTAACAACATAAAACTTCAGTCAGGAACATTATCCCTATTTTCCATTAGCGGGAGTTGTTGTACAACCTTACCCACTACGCTATATATATCTAAACTGAGCTGGACTGGGGACTGTGTCAAGGGGTGAGAGTCTAGTTTTTAAAAAAAAGAGAGAACAAGTTGCAAATTAAACACAAAAGATTCATGGATGAGACAAACCGAAGGCATTTGTTCCACACGCTTGTTAGCTTGACAACATTGAAATGGGTGGAGAGTAAGTACGAATATCAATAGAGGGTTGTGTGTCATGCTTGTGTCTAAACTACATCAGACAAAGAATGCAGGCTTTCCTTCGGGAAAACCTGCAAATACAGCTACCGTGAAGAAAAGACGAGCAATGGATGATGTTGATATTCTAACTGTCCTAAAGAAGACCAGACACGATAAAGATCAAGTCATGATTGTGGCTCTGCGGCCATGAGCACACTAAAAGAACAGCAAGTAGAAAGGAAAGAGGCAGATAAAATCGGTGTTTAGCAAGTCAGAGAAGACAGGACAACTAACATACAGTTGGTGTTGGTTACAACATAATCTTTACATAACTGAAGAATTCATCTCAGCAATTATGGGATTGTTTTTGTATAACGAGAATGTTATGCATGTATTTATGTATGTATGTATGTATGTATGTATGTATGTATGTATGTATGTATGTATGTATGTATGTATGTATGTATGTATGTATGTATGTATGTATATATGTGTGTATGTATGTATGTGTGTGTATGTATGCATATGTATGTATGTATATATACATGTATGTATGTATTTATGCATGTATGTATGAATGTATGTATGTATGTGTGTATGCATGTATGTATGTATATATATATATATATATATATATATATATGTATGTGTGTGTATGTATGTATGCATGTATGTATGTATATATATATGTGTGTGTGTGTGTATGTATGTATGTACGTCTATGTACGTACTTAACTTATTAAACATATTGTACTTACTAAACTCATTGTAAAACACGACTTTGCACACACTAAATGTGACAATCGCACTCACGGATAACAATTTTAGGAAACAAACTCACTATAAACATCTCTATTAATATCAAACTAGCACATTCCATTGGTAATTTAGTCTGTTTTGAAGCAAATAATATTAAAATAGCTGATACTGAAGAATTATCAATGCCGTTTACTTCCAATATTGTCGATAATTACAGGCGGCAATTTTCCCACGTATTGATTTGGTGTGATTGCACTGTGTGTTTTATCGTGGAGGATGTTTGCCCTCAATTTCTAGTAGTCAAATATGGCGCTTCCTCAATTAGTTAAAATTATCTCTCATTTTGTTAACAATTAAGGATATTCCCTCCACAGATATTACTTGCTAACCTAAAATTTGACAGGTAAACTGACACACTAGTATTAGTTTGGTAATGATGAAGAATTATCCAACATCATTACCGGTAATTTGATATCCTTGGTACACCGAAGTGGAAATAACTAAATTTATTTAAAAAATTGGTAATAACTACTATTAAAATATAACAAAGTAATTGTTAAAATAGGATTTATAATATTTACAGAAACCGTAGTAAGTACAGTAATCAGCGCTTTGTGTAGAACCTTTAAAGCAGGACAATATTGACAATGTGTTTTATGGGCATGGCATAACGGTATGGATCAGGTAGAAAAGACATATAGTGTTCAACTTATGTAGTCTGTTTCAGTTGGTAAACAATACGCATTTTACGCAAAGATAAACAGTACAGTTACCTGTAGGAGTTACAAATGTGTCTTTTCGATAGCTTAACTTTAACACAAAAAAGGAAAAAAGTAAAGAGCCCCTGTTACGCCAAGTGGTGTATAGGGAATATGGTATTAGTGACCATAAATTTTACAGACCTTCAGCACATACTTTTTGGGTAATGTGGTCGGTATTACGCCCGTGCCGCTTTACTTTACCAGAAAAAAATCCGGTATCCAATTAAGGCTGGGTGAACCCGGAAGCCGTCGCTTGGGATCGAACCCTATCTCTTGTCCTTTGTAGTCCAGTTCACTACCGTGTCATATTTGTTCGTTTTTTTCTCGATATATATTATAATGATAATGTAAATAATCTAAGGTATGCTGATGATAAAGTCTTAATCAGTCTTAATTGCTAAGAGTGAAAATGAGTTACAAGAAATGTTAGACATTATAGTGATAGAAAGCATAAATAAAGCTTAATAACAAAAAGACAGAAGTAATTATAACAAAAAAAACCTCGGTTGTTATTATGACATCAGTGCAAAGTAAAGACAAGTGGAACAATAATAAAACAGGTAAATGAATTTAAATATTTGGGAACTTTGTTAACCTCAGACGGAAGATGTACAAAAGAGGTGAGATGCAGAATGGCTCAGGCAAAAACAGCTTTCCAAAAAATGAGGAAGATACTATGTAATCCATTGTTGATAATAGAAACAAGAAAAAAGTTCTTAAATGTTATGTAGAGCCAGTCTTAACATATGGATGTGAATCATGGACAATAGGACAACAGACAAGAGTATCACTGGAGTCTGTAGAAATGTGGTTTTACAGAAGAATGTTGAGAATACCATGGATAGCTAATAAGAATAATGAAAACGCTCTGAAAGAGGTCAAAGCAAAAAGAAAGCTAATGTCCAATACTAGGAAGAAACAATCATCATATTTTGGTCGTGTAATGAGATGAGAACAGATAGAATATATTGCAACAATTTGGAAAATTGAGGGGCTAAGAGATAGAGGGAAGCAAAGAGAAAATATACCTGACAGCCTAAGAGAATGGCTTGGCAGAAGGTCAACAACAGAAATGATAAATAACTGTCGAGATCGAAAATTATGGAGAGACATGATCACCTCCGCCAGCAGGCCCGGCATTTGATGATGATGATGATGGTGATAATGATTATAATGTTATTAAAGATCAAAGTGTAATGTCACAGAATGTCTTGGGAACCCTGATAGCTCAGTGCTTGAACTGGACTATAACGGACAAGAGTGGGAACCCTGATAGCTCAGTGCTTGAACTGGACTATAACGGACAAGAGTGGGAACGCTGGTAGCTCAGTGCTTGAACTGGACTATAAAGGACAAGAGTGGGAACCCTGGTAGCTCAGTGCTTGAACTGGACTATAAAGGACAAGAGTGGGAACCTGGTAGCTCAGTGCTTGAACTGGACTATAAAGGACAAGAGTGGGAACCCTGGTAGCTCAGTGCTTGAACTGGACTATCAAGGACAAGAGGTCGGGCTCGATCCTCATTACCGGATGTTTTCTTTTTTTTCTGGGAAAGTAAAGCGGCACAGGCGTAATACCGACCACATTACCCCAAAAATCATGTTCTGAAGGTCTGTAAAATTTATGGTCACTAACACCATATTCCCTATACGCCACTTGGCGTGACGGGACACTTTAATTCTACTTACAGAATGCCTTGTGGTCCTAAGTGTTAGACGCTTAAACTTCATTCATGTGTAATTAGTCTCTTAATGGGACAGTTCTGCTGCAGGTTTTAGGTATGCCATATTGAACCGGCCTCAGTGAATGAATGGGCAGCGCTGTCTAGTACTGACCTGCAGGGTCCTGATTCAATTCACAAAAGTAGCTTTTTTTCTGACCGACAAGGGTTCGGGACCTACTGTCTCTTCAAATATATCACAGAGATTTTCTGCAGAATAAAAATAAATACTAGTACATTGTCACTACACAGACTAGTACATTGTCACTACACAGACTAGTACATTGTCACTACACAGACTAGTACATTGTCTCTACAAAGACTAGTACATTGTCACTACACAGACTAGTACATTGTCACTACACAGACTAGTACATTGTCTCTACAAAGACTAGTACATTGTCACTACACAGACTAGTACATTGTCACTACACAGACTAGTACATTGTCTCTACAAAGACTAGTACATTGTCTCTACAAAGACTAGTACATTGTCACTACACAGACTAGTACATTGTCACTACACAGACTAGTACATTGTCACTACACATACTAGTACATTGTCACTACACATACTAGTACATTGTCACTACACAGACTAGTACATTGTCACAACACAGACTAGTACATTGTTCCTACACAGACTAGTACATTGTCACAACACAGACTAGTACATTGTCCCTACACAGACTAGTATATTGTCACTACATAGACTAGAACATTGTCTCTACACAGACTTGTACATTGTCACTACACAGACTAGTACATTGTCACTACACAGACTAGTACATTGCCACTACACATACTAGTACATTGTCCCTACACAGACTAGTATATTGTCACTACATAGACTAGTACATTTTCTCTACACAGATTAGTACCTTGTCACTACACAGACTAGTACATTGTCACTACACAGACTAGTACATTGCCACTACACATACTAGTACATTGTCACTACAAAGACTAGTACATTGTCACAACACAGACTAGTACATTGTCACTACACAGACTAGTACATTGCCACTACACATACTAGTACATTGTCACTACAAAGACTAGTACATTGTCACAACACAGACTAGTACATTGTCACTACACAGACTAGTACATTGCCACTACACATACTAGTACATTGTCACTACACAGACTAGTACATTGTCACAACACAGACTAGTACATTGTCCCTACACAGACTAGTACATTGTCACAACACAGACTAGTACATTGTCCCTACACAGACTAGTACATTGCCACTACACATACTAGTACATTGTCACTACACAGACTAGTACATTGTCACTACATAGACTAGAACATTGTCTCTACACAGACTTGTACATTGTCACTACATAGACTAGTACATTTTCTCTACACAGATTAGTACCTTTTCACTACACAGACTAGTACATTGTCACTACACAGACTAGTACATTGCCACTACACATACTAGTACATTGTCACTACAAAGACTAGTACATTGCCTCTACACAGACTACACAGAGTAGTACACTGTCACTACACAGACTACACAGACTAGTACATTGTCTATACACAGACTAGTACATTGTCTCTACTCATACTAGTACATTGTCACTACACAGACTAGTACATTGTCTCTACATAGACTAGTACATTGTCTCTACTCATACTAGTACATTGTCTCTACACAGACTAGTACATTGTCTCTACACAGACTAGTACATTTTCACTTCACAGACTACACAGACTAGTACACTGTCTCTACACCGACTAGTACACTGTCTCTACACAGACCAGAGAGACTGGTACACTTTCTCTACACCGACTAGTACACTGTCTCTACACAGACCACACAGACTGGTACACTGTCTCTAGTAAAGGGTTAAGGCATAAAAATGCGAAGCTGCGGTAAAGCTGGATGTGAGGAAAAATTAAAAAATAGAAAAAAATGGTATGTAAGAAGCTTTACGTGATAAGTGGACGACACAGACTAAACGACGTTTCGGCCCAATAGCAGGAACAAACAAAAACACACACACACACAAAACTAATAACGAAACAACCAAAACAAAAACAATCGAAATGTGTTAAAGAAAACACAAATGTGTCTATCCTGTACGTTCACGACAGCCGCACTTGGTTGCTATTTCCTTTTTGTTTTGACCTCTGTTTACACACAGGATAGACACATTTGTGTTTTCTTTAACACATTTCGATTGTTTTTGTTTTGGTTGTTTCGTTATTAGTTTTGTGTGTGTGTTTTTTTTGGTTTGTTCCTGCTGAAGGCCTATTGGGCCGAAACGTCGTTTAGTCTGTGTCGTCCACTTATCACGTAAAGCTTCTTACATACCCTTTTGCACTGTCTCTACACAGACTACACAGAATAGTACACTGTCACTACACAGACTACACAGACTAGTACACTTTCATTACACAGACTAGTACACTTTCATTACACAGACAACACAGACTAGTACACTGTTTCTACACAGACCACACAGACTATAGCTTGTTTCATAACTCGTGCCCAACTTTTAAAATCGATAGCTTTTTAACCGCTTGTTGTAAGTTGTTCAAAATTTGCATGTAAAGTTATAATGATTAGAACCCAACAGGGAATTAATTTCATAAAAAAAAACATTTGGTTATTATTGTTGCTTATTTGATTTATATAAATTTTTAACGACCCATTGATGTAGTCAAAACTTAATGTTTACAGTATTTTAAGTTAAAAATAGCGAGTAAAAATCCATACACGGTAAAATTGACGTGTTTGCACGCTTTTACCGCGGTTTTTTGACACAATTAGACACTTATAAAAAACACGAGAAATTGTGTGTTCCATTTCCGTTCATTCATAGGTGGAAACGTGGAACGATAACATTTATCATGAGTCTTAAAATAAAATTCTGCAGTTTACAAAACATCGCAATAAAAATGTATGACTATTTTTGCAAAGAGGCTAAACGAGGATGATTATTTCATTCTTTAGAAAACCCTAAGAATAGGACAAGGCACATTTTGGATTTATCTAAACGGTCATTTAATCGCTGGATTCAAGCACGTGACCGTCAATGTTCAAAATATACAAAATCACAAGGAAGAGCAAAAATGTTGGATAATTTCGACAGTGAACTTATTAGAAGTGAAATTCGCAAAATGTTGGGTATGAATGAAACTGTTACAATAAGAAAATTAAAAGTATCGCTGAAAAAGAACAACAGTATTGAAATATCAAAGTCTACATTATGGAGGAATGTGAGAGCTGCAGGCTTTACATTCAGAAAGTATTCCAATGGACGAAATATCATCTGTGAGAAGCCACATATAGTAGTCATGAGAAGCAAGTACTTACGTGAAGTAAAAGAGGTGCGCAAGCAAGGTTATGATATTGTGTACATGGATGAAACATGGATCAATGCTCACCACACTAACCAAAGGGAATGGCAGTCATCAGATGGAAAGATTAAGAGATTAATACCTAGCAGCAAAGGACAGCGCTTGATAATTGCTCATGCAGGTAGTCGACAACATGAACTAATACAATATGCAGAGCTCATTTTTCTTTCAAAATCCATAGACAATCGGGATTATCACTGAGATGAATGGTCACATATTTAGACATTGGAATGAAAATTATGTTCTCCCATCACTAGATCTACCATCTTGCCTAATAATGGACAATGCAGCGTACCACAACATTGTTGCACTTGAAGATAAAGTCCCGACGTCATCCAGTACAAAAGATGCTATTAAGATATGGCTCACAAAGGAGCACATACATGTACTTAAAACCTGAATTACTATCTCTAGTAAAGCAAAAACAAAGGACAAAGATTTTTCAAAAAGATAAGATTATCCAAGAGCACGGACATATAAGTTTGAGAATGCCACGTTACCATGCTCATTTAAATCCAATAGAACTAATCTGGGCAAAATTAAAAGGACAAGTGGCAGATGAAAATACAACATTCAAAATATGCGATGTAAAGACTCTTGCTAATCTCGCTTTATTAAATATAGACAAAGATTATTGGGCTAAATGTGAAGACCACGTCTTAAAACAGGAAGAGGAATATTGGAAAAATGATGGTTTGTGGAATGTTCAACCCCAAACAGTTATTAATCTTTTAGACTCGTCTGATTCAGAATGAAAGTTTATAGCCCCCACAATGTTGGCCCATATATTACCTTAAATTAGTTCAACAAACGGTCTTTTCAGGACCACACAACTATGAAAATTGGACTTACAGGTATACCTTGATATTATCGTCCGTCCTCGAACTGAGAAGACAATAATTCTCCTGGTGTTTGTCTTATCCAGTTATTTCCCCATTACAGCCACGCCTTTACCTAGTGAAAATTAATCATAGACCAGAAACTACGGTAATTTCTATTCTTTAGGGGTTCACAATTTACAATTTTGACAAACATCAAAGAAATTCGCCGCTTTAAGAAAACTGCAGCTGCAAGATATTTGTTAAATATACATTTAAAGGGTCTTTTGCATTCTAATAACATTTGGAAAATTTCAACAGTTTTTAACAAATGGTTACTGAGTAATAGCGTTTTGAAGTTGGCCACATGATTTGAAACGAGCTATAGTACATTTTGTCAGTACATAGACTAGAACGTCGTCACTACACAGACTAGTACACTTTCTCTACACAGACTACACAGAATAGCGCACTGTCACTACACAGACTAGTACACTGTCACTACACAGACCACAAAGCCTAGTACACTGTCACTACACAGACTACACAGACTACACAGACTAGTACACTGTCTCTACACAGACCACACAGACTAGTAAACAGTCACTACACAGACTACACAGACTAGTACACTGTCACTACACAGACTACACAGATTGTTACACTGTCATTACACTGTCACTACACAGACTAGAGCACACTGTCATACACAGAATAGTACACCTGTCACAGCGCAGACAAGTACACTTTCTTTAAACAGACCACACAGACTAGTACACTGTCACTACACAGACTAGTGCACCGTCAAATCACAGACCACACAGACTAGTACACTGTCACTACACAGACTAGTACACTGTCTCTACACAGACCACACAGACTAGTACACTGTCACTACACAGACTAGTAAACTGTCTTTAAACAGACCACACAGACTAGTACACTGTCACTACACAGACTAGTATACTGTCCCCACACAGACCACACAGACTAGTACACTGTCACAACACAGACTAGAAAACTGTCTCTAAACAGACCACACAGACTAGTACACTGTCACAGCACAGACTAGTATGCTGTCTCTACACAGACCAAACAGACTAGTACACTGTCTCTACACAGACTACACAGACTAGTACACTGTCACTACATAGATTACACAGACTAGTGCACTGTCACTACATAGACTACACAGACTAGTACACTTTCACTACACAGACTAGTACACTGTCACTACACAGACTACACAGACTAATACACTGTCACTACATAGACTACACAGACTAGTACACTGTTAGTACACAGACTATGCAGACTAGTATACTGTCACTACACAGACTAGTACACTGTCACTACACATACTAGACAGACTAGAACATACTGCCACTACACAGACTAGTACACTGTCACTACACAGACTAGTACACTGTCACTACACAGATTAGTACACTGTCACTACACAGATAAGTACACTGTCACTACACAGACTAGTACACTGTCACTACACAGAATAGTACACTGTCACTACACAGACTAGAACACAATGTCACTACACAGACTAGAACACACTGCCACTACAGAGACTACACAGACTAGAACTCACTGTCACTACACAGACTAGAACACACTGTCACTAGACAGACTAGAACTCACTGTCACTACACAGACTAGAACACACTGCCACTACACAGACTAGAACACACTGTCACTACACAGACTAGAACACAATGTCACTACACAGACTAGAACACACTGCCACTACAGAGACTACACAGACTAGAACACACTGCCACTACAGAGACTACACAGACTAGAACACACTGTCACTACACAAACTAGAACACACTGCCACTACAGAGACTACACAGACTAGAACACACTGTCACTACACAGATAAGTACACTGTCACTACACAGACTAGTACACTGTCACTACACAGACTAGAACACACTGTCACTACACAGACTAGAACACACTGTCACTACACAGACTAGAACTCACTGTCACTACACAGATAAGTACACTGTCACTACACAGACTAGTACACTGTCACTACACAGACTAGAACACATTGTCACTACACAGACTAGAACTCACTATCACTACACGGACTAGAACACACTGCCACTATACAGACTACACAGACTAGAACACACTGCCACTACACAGACTAGAACACACTGCAACTACACAGACTAGAACACTATCACTACACAGACTAGAACACACTGCCACTACACAGACTAGTACACTATTACTACATAGACTACGCAGACTAGAACACACTGCCACTACACAGACTATTACACTATTACTACACAGACTACACAGACTAGTACACTATTACTACATAGACTACACAGACTACACAGACTAGTACACTATTACTACACAGACTACACAGACTAGAGCACACTGTCACTACACAAACTATTACACTATTACTACACAGACTACACAGACTAGTACACTATTACTACACAGACTACACAGACTACACAGACTACACAGACTACACAGACTAGTACACTATTACTACATAGACTACACAGACTAGAACACACTGCCACTACACAGACTATTACACTATTACTACACAGACTACACAGACTAGAGCACACTATCACTACACAGACTACACAGACTAGTACACTGTCACTATAGAGACTATTACACTGTTACTACATAGACTAGTACACTATCACTACACATTCTAGTACACTATCCCTGCATAGACTAGTACACTATCACTACATAGACTAGTACACTATCACTACATAGACAAGTACGCTGTCACTACATAGACTAGTACACTATCACTACATAGGCTAGTGCACTATCACTACATAGACTTGTACACTATCACTACATAGACTTGTAGACTATCACTACATAGACTAGTACACTATCACTACATAGACTAGTACACTATCACTACATATACCAGTACACTATCACTACATAGACTAGTACACTATCACTACATATACCAGTACACTATCACTACATAGACTTGTACACTATCACTACATATACCAGTACACTATCACTACATATACCAGTACACTATCACTACATAGACTAGTACACTATCACTACATAGACTTGTACACTATCACTACATAGACTAGTACACTATCACTACATAGACTAGTACACTATCACTACATAGACTAGTACACTATCACTACATAGACTTGTACACTATCACTACTTAGACTAGTACACTATCACTACACAGACTACACAGTTTAGAACACACTATCACTACACAGACTAGAACACGCTGCCACTATACAGACTAGTACACTATCACCACACAGACTACACAGACTAGTACACTGTCACTATAGAGACTATTACACTGTTACTACATAGAGTAGTACACTGTCACTACACATACTAGTACACTATCCCTACATAGACTAGTACACTATCACTACATAGACTAGTACACTATCACTACATAGACTAGTACACTGTCACTACTTAGACTAGTACTAGCAAAAGACCGCACACTATATCTCGCCTCGACGCTGAAAGGTAACTGAGAAAGAAAACAAGTCGAAGATTATAACAATATTCATTCTACAAATGTAAATAGACCAAAGTTTCTATAATATTTATTTCCTTGGCTGGGATGAAAGAATCTCTGTAAATAGTTTGTTAGAAGAAAAACAACAACAACCACGATGTATTATCTCACGTGGAACAGTTTGTCTACTGTGAAAGCATTCTATTAATGTTAGCTAACATTTGTTACGTCTAGCATTTCAGTCAAAATATAACAATTATTTAGGAAAGGAGTTGAAAAATGACTTTACACTTTCTATGTGGGAAAAACAATTTATGACTGAACACGAAAATCGACAAGACTTCATCATACAGTCCTGGAGCTCATTGAGGCACCACTGTCAGAATTCATTGATCTTCCCTAGTTATCTCTATCTTCAGCCAATGTACTAACCAGCCTTAAATGAGTACCGGATTTTTTCTGGGAAAGTAAAGTGGCACGGGCGTAATACTGACCACATTACCCCAAAAATCATTTGCTGAAGGTCTGTAAAATTTATGGTCACTAATACCATATACATTTATATACTCAGGAAACGCAACAGAACATCAAAAAAGGGGGGGGGGTGTAGGAATACTGATAAAAAGAGAGCTACAAAAATATATAAGTAACCACTGGACATACGATGATAGGATTATACTACTCAAGGTGAAAGCAAAACCAATCGACATAGCAATAATACAGACATATGCACCTACTCAAGACTACACAGATGAACAAATAGAGGCATACTATGAAGACCTAAATAAAGTTATGAAGCAAGTGAAATCTTCAGACATCTTGATTGTAATGGGTGACATGAACGCTAAAGTAGGAAAAGGTAGATATAAGACCATTTTAGGAAATCATGGTTTAGGAAAAAGAAATGACAGAGGAGAAAGATTAATACAATTCTGTGAAGAAAACAGGCTGATAATATGTAACACCTACTTTGAGCAAGAGAAATTGAAACTATACACATGGAAAAGCCTGGAGATAAGAAGAGGAATCAAATAGATTACATAATGATAAAAGAAAGGTTCCGTAACAGCGTAAAGAAAGCCAAAACCTACCCAGGAGCAGATATTAATTCTGATCACAATCCTGTAATGATTAAAATGAAAATCAAACTAAAGAGAAACAAGCAAAAGTCTAATTCATCAACAAATCCACTAGATATAACAGCTTTAAATCAAAAAGATATTAAAGATACCTATACAATACAAGTAAAGAACACATACCAGAAGCTGCTAGAAGAAGGAATTGAACAATACAGAAGAGAAAATCCTGATGAAAAATTATCAACCAAATGGCAATGCATAAAACATCATACAAAAAACCTGCGACACCTTACCCAAAAGAGAAAAGAACCAAAAAAAATTGGATAACTAACACCATCTTAGAAAAAAATGGAAGAAAGGAGACAAGCGAAGAACACTGCCCAATACAATAAAATAGATAATGAGATACGCAAAATGTGCAAAAAGGCAAAAGAAGACTGGCTCAGCCAAAAATGTATAGAAATAGAAACTAGGGAAAGCAAACAGACATAAGAAGAATGCATACAGAAATAAAGAGAATGACTAATAACAATACAAAAGGGACAGAAGGTGGATGCATTGCAGACAAAAACGGAAAAATGCTAACAGACAATAAGTATTATAGATGGATCTTCTTCTACCATTTTAGCTCCCAGTGGAGCATAGGTCTTCAACAAACACTTTCAGCTCCCAGTGGAGCATAGGTCTTCAACAAACATTTTTAGCTCCCAGTGGAGCATAGGTCTTCAACAAACACTTTCAGCTCCCAGTGGAGCATAGGTCTTCAACAAACACTTTCAGCTCCCTGTGGAGCATAGGTCTTCAACAAACACTTTCAGCTCCCAGTGAAGCATATGTCTTCAACAAACACTTTCAGCTCCCAGTAGAGCATAGGTCTTCAACAAACACTTTCAGCTCCCAGTGGAGCATAGGTCTTCAACAAACATTTTTAGCTCCCAGTGGAGCATAGGTCTTCAACAAACATTTTTAGCTCCCAGTGGAGCATAGGTCTTCAACAAACATTTTCCAAGACATTCTGTTTTTTGCCATTCTTTTAAGATCATTCTATGTCTTCCCCACCGTCTTCATCTCTACTTCTATCTGTCTTCTCCAAGAATTCCTTGGTCTTCCTCTTTGTCTTTTCCCCTGGGGATTCCAAAAAAGGGCCTGTTGTGTAATACTCACAGTTGGCTTCCGTAGTGTGTGCCCTATCCAGCGCCATCGTCTTCTCTGTATCTCTTTATCCACTGGTATTTGACTGGTACATTTCCATAATTCAATGTTAGTGATTTTGTCCTGCCATTTCCATCCTTTTATTCTGCGTAAGCATCCATTAATGAAAGTTTGTATCTTTGTGATTGTCAATTTTGTTGTTCTCCATGTTTCACAGCCATATCATAGGACCAACATAACATTTGAGTTGAAAATTTTTATTTTTGTATTTAACCTAATTTCTTTGGATTTCCATATGCTTCCCAGTGCATTGAAAGCTCCTCTTGCTTTTGATATTCTGATTTTGGTATCATTTTCTGTTCCTCCCTCTTTATTTATATTACTGCCCAGATATATGTAAGATTGTACGTCTAGTAGAGGTATTTCTCCTAGTTATATTTGATTATTGCCAACTGTATTAATTCTCATAATGTGAGATCTTATCTCTATTAATCTTCAGTCCTAGCTGTTGTGATCTCCCATCAAGTATGCTCATTTTATCCTGCATCTGTTGATGGCTGTGTGATAGGAGAGCTATGTCATCAGCAAAGTCTAAATCATCAAGTTGTTAGGTCAGTGAACACTGGATTCCATTTCTGTTGTTTTGAGTTATTTTCATAATACAATCTATGGTACTGGTATCTTTCCAGTAGAAAGAGAAATGGAGACAGAAGGACTCCTGTTCTTATTTCAAATGCTTCTGTAAGCTGTCCTTCAGGCACCACACTACATTTTGTTCCTTCATACATTGTTTTTATCAGGTTAATAAACTTTATGTGGATTCTGTAATGACTTAGAAACTTCCAAAGCATTCTTCTGTCTAAACTATCAAATGTCTTTTCTCAATCTATGAATCCAATATAAAGTGGGGATTTTAGTTCTAAACTTTGTTCAACTATTATATGTAGAGTAGTTATTTGATCAGCACATGATCTGTTCTTCCTAAAACCTGCTTGTTCATCTCTCAAATGTTTCTCTATGGCCTCTTTTAGTCTCTCCAGAATGATTCTGCTTAATATTTTTCCTGGCACTGATAGTAGCATAATTCCCCTATAATTTGTGCACTCCTGTAAACTTCCTTTCTTTGGTAGTTTGATCATATAACCTGCTTTCCAGTCTTTAGGTGTTTCTTCCCTCTCCAAAATTTTATCTAATAGATTATGTAACACTATGGTAGAGGTGTTAATATTTGCTTTGATGGCTTCCGAATGAATTTCATCTGGTCCTGTGGCTTTACCATTTTTTAATAGTTTGATGGCTTTCATTATTTCTTCATTGCTTGTTTTTCCACAGTTAACGTGTAACTCTTCTTCTGCTGGTAGTATATCTGGAGGATTATTTGAGCCGGGTCTATTCAAAAGTTCTTCAAAATGCTCTTTCCATCTCGCCATGTGTTACCTTATATTACTAAGCAGATTTCCTTTCTTATCTTTAATAAAGGCATTGATCTGTTTGTATTTTCGATTTAATTTCTTTGTGCCGGTGTACAGTTCTTTCATATTCCCTTTATTTGCTGCTTCTTCTGCCTCTTTATCTAGTTCATCTATATATTTCCTCTTATTCCTTTTAATGCATCTTCTCACTTCTTTCTTCACCTCTGTGTAAGCTTCCTGTGTCCTGGCTTTATTACTTATCATTTTGCTTTTATTTATGTCTGCTTTCGTGTTCTTTCTTTCTTTAATTTTATCCAGGGTCTCTGCTGTCATCCATGCCTTATTCTGGCGTTCTCATTTCCCCAGTGTTTCTTCGCATGTCTCTTTCCATATATATAGATAGATGGCAGGAATAGATAACAGAATTATTTCATGATCAAAGGGACAAGAAACCAGTTATAAAATGTACATCAGGCTATAAAATCTTAGGTGGAAAAAGCTATAAAAACAATGAAAAAGGGAAAAGCAGCAGGAACTGACAGCATACAGATAGAGATGATACAGGCACTAGAAGATTTTAGCATTGAAATGATTACAGACATATGCAACGACATATAGGCCTACCACACGGATACATACTAAATGAACTAAAAACATCAACTTTCATTGCATTGCATAAAAAGAATGGTGCAGTTGAATGCAGTGACTTTAGAACAATAAGTCTAATGAGCCATGTTACAAAAACCTTGCTAAAAGTTATACAAAGAAGGATTCAGAATAAAATCAATACTGAATTATAAGAGCAACAATTTCGATTTAGGAAAAATAGCGGGACAAAAGAAGCCATATTCTGCATGAGAACATTAATCGAAAAGTACACAGAAGTAAACAAACCAATATATGCCTGCTTCATCGACTACACCAACGCTTTTGATAGAGTACACCACAAACAACTTATAGAATGCCTAAAAGAGATACATCTAGATGACATGGATATACGACTAATATGCAATCTATACTGGGAGCAAACAGCAATAATAAAATATGACAAAGAGAACTCTACACCCATTGATATAAAAAGAGGAGTAAGACAGGGATGCATCCTATCACCACGCTTGTTCGATCTATACACTGAGCAACTCTTTTAAAACATCGTAGAGATGCCAGGCCTACAAATTAATGGAAAGATAATCAATAACCTAAGATATGCTGACGATACTGTACTACTAGCAGAAAATCCTAAAGACCTACAACAATTACTTAATGAAAAAAACATGATAAGCAAAAAATATGGACTAGATATGAATATCAAAAAGACTAAAACTATGATCATAAACAAAGAAAATACTCAAAACCCACAAGTGGATATCAAAACTGAAGGAATAGATCTGGAGACAGTTCAGAACTACAACTACCCTGGACATACTATAACCAGTGATGGAAAATGTACAACTGAATAAACAAAAGGATAGGAAAGGCAAAAAGTAATTTTATCGTCATGAAGAACAAACTAATATCAAAACAAATAACACCAGAACTAAAACTAAGAATAGCAAAATGTTACATCTTCTCAATATTGCTGTATGGTGCAGAAACACGGACATTAGACAAGAAAACAGACCAGAAAATTGAAGCCTTTGAAATGTGAATATATAGAAGAATAGGTAGAATTGGATGGAAGGAAAAGAAAACAAACGATGAAGTCTTAAAACAACTAAAAATGAAAAGAGAACTACTAATCACAAATCAAACAAGACAAATGCGATTTTTGGGCCATGTTAAAAGACACAACAGCCTACTAAAAGTAATCCTGGAGGAGAAAATACAAGGTAAAAGAGGCAGAGGCAGACCAAGATTAACATGGAAGAGTAACATCAAGAGATGGACAAATCAGCCTATGACAACCTGCACCATCAAAGCAAGAGACAGAGCAGAATGGCGCTCCATGGTAGCCAACCTTCGTTGCGGAGAAGGCACTCGATGATGATGATGAATACCATATTCCCTATACGCCACTTGGCGTGACAGGGCTCTTTACTTTTTTTTTTTTAACTTTACTAGCCGACATGACCACGGAGATGTCCACTGACAATATGGCTGAAGTGAGACGATGACAAGATATCAAACGTTACGAAGATCACAGAGATGTGTCGCAGCTTTAGAGACGCACGCTCTTGATTTTGCGTAATGTTTGGTATTTAGAATACGTCGAGATCTTGTTTATCCTTTTGTTGGTGAAGTCGCAGTCTCTTGTTTATCTTTGAGGAAATGTCAGGAAGATCTAAATATCGTTGGAGAAGATGATCATGGGAAATGTGTGCATAAGAGATTGGTGGAATTGTTATGGGTCAACTGTAAACATAATTGACATAAATCAATACTCTTTCTGTCTTTCTTTCTTTCTTTTTTTTCTTTCTTTCTTACTTTCTTTCTTTCTTTTTTCCTTAATTTCTTTCTTCCATAATTACTTTCTTTCTTAATTTTTTTCTTTCCTCCATTTTATCTTTCATAATTTCTTTCTTTCTTGCTTTTCTTACCTACTTGCTTTTTTCCTTTCGTGCTTATTACTTTCTTTGTTTCATTCATTCCTTTAAAACGTGTGTTTCCATCTTTTCATGCGTGTTGCCGTCTGGTAGAACTGATTATCTTTCTACAACGCTTTTCTTCTCTGTACTTGTCTATTAAACTTGTTCTCTCTGTTCTTGTCTATTAAAATTGTTCTCTCTGTTCTTGTCTATTAAACTTGTTCTCTCTGTTCTTGTCTATTAAACTTGTTCTCTCTGTTCTTGTCTATTAAACTTGTTCTCTCTGTTCTTGTCTATTAAACATGTTCTCTCTGTTCTTGTCTCTGTTCTTGTCTATTAAACTTGTTTCTCTGTTCTTGTCTATTAAACTTGTTCTCTCTGTTCTTGTCTATTAAACTTCTTCTCTCTGTTCTTGTCTATTAAACTTTGTTCTCTTGTTCTTGTCTATTAAACTTGTTCTCTCTGTTCTTGTCTATTAAACTTGTTCTCTCTGTTCTTGTCTATTAAACTTGTTCTCTCTGTTCTTGTCTATTAAACTTGTTCTCTCTGTTCTTGTCTATTAAACTTGTTTCTCTGTTCTTGTCTATTAAACTTGTTCTCTCTGTTCTTGTCTATTAAACTTGTTTCTTGTCTATTAAACTTGTTCTCTGTTCTTGTATTAAACTTGTTCTCTCTGTTCTTGTCTATTAAACATGTTCTCTCTGTTCTTGTGTATTAAACTTGTTTCTCTGTTCTTGTCTATTAAACTTGTTCTCTCTGTTCTTGTCTATTAAACTTGTTCTCTCTGTTCTTGTCTATTAAACATGTTCTCTCTGTTCTTGTGTATTAAACTTGTTTCTCTGTTCTTGTCTATTAAACTTGTTCTCTCTGTTCTTGTCTATTAACTTGTTCTCTCTGTTCTTTCCTATTAAACTTGTTTCTCTGTTCTTGTCTATTAAACATGTTCTCTCTGTTCTTGTCTATTAAACTTGTTCTCTCTGTTCTTGTCTATTAAACTTGTTCTCTCTGTTCTTGTCTATTAAACTTGTTCTCTCTGTTCTTGTCTATTAAACATGTTCTCTCTGTTCTTGTCTATTAAACTTGTTTCTCTGCTCTTGTCTATTAAACATGTTCTCTCTGTACTTGTCTATTAAACATGTTCTCTCTGTACTTGTCTATTAAACATGTTCTCTCTGTACTTGTCTATTAAACTTTTTATTTCTGTACTTGTCTATTAACTTGTTCTCTCTGTTCTTTCCTATTAAACTTGTTTCTCTGTTCTTGTCTATTAAACATGTTCTCTCTGTTCTTGTCTATTAAACTTGTTCTCTCTGTTCTTGTCTATTAAACTTGTTCTCTCTGTTCTTGTCTATTAAACTTGTTCTCTCTGTTCTTGTCTATTAAACATGTTCTCTCTGTTCTTGTCTATTAAACTTGTTTCTCTGCTCTTGTCTATTAAACATGTTCTCTCTGTACTTGTCTATTAAACATGTTCTCTCTGTACTTGTCTATTAAACATGTTCTCTCTGTACTTGTCTATTAAACTTTTTATTTCTGTACTTGTCTATTAAACATGTTGTCTCTGTACTTGTCTATTAAACATGTTCTCTCTGTACTTGTCTATTAAACATGTTCTCTCTGTAATTGTCTATTAAACATGTTCTCTCTGTACTTGTCTATTAAACATGTTCTCTCTGTACTTGTCTATTAAACATGTTCTCTCTGTACTTGTCTATTAAACATGTTCTCTCTGTACTTGTCTATTAAACATGTTCTCTCTGTACTTGTCTATTAAATTTTTTATTTCTGTACTTGTCTATTAAACATGTTCTCTCTGTACTTGTCTATTAAACTTTTTATTTCTGTACTTGTCTATTAAACATGTTGTCTCTGTACTTGTCTATTAAACATGTTCTCTCTGTACTTGTCTATTAAACATGTTCTCTCTGTAATTGTCTATTAAACATGTTCTCTCTGTACTTGTCTATTAAACATGTTCTCTCTGTAATTGTCTATTAAACATGTTCTCTCTGTACTTGTCTATTAAACATGTTCTCTCTGTACTTGTCTATTAAACATGTTCTCTCTGTACTTGTCTATTAAACATGTTCTCTCTGTACTTGTCTATTAAACATGTTCTCTCTGTACTTGTCTATTAAACATGTTCTCTCTGTATTTGTCTATTAAACATGTTCTCTCTGTACTTGTCTATTAAACTTTTTATTTCTATACTTGTCTATTAAACATGTTCTCTCTGTACTTGTCTATTAAACATGTTGTCTCTGTACTTATCTATTAAACTTTTTTTTTCTGTACTTGTCTATTAAACATGTTCTCCCTGTTCTTGTCTATTAAAGATGTTCTCTCTGTACTTGTCTATTAAACATGTTCTCCCTGTTCTTGTCTATTAAACATGTTCTCTCTGTACTTGTCTATTAAACTTTTTATTTCTGTACTTGTCTATTAAACATGTTCTCTCTGTACTTGTCTATTAAACTTTTTATTTCTGTACTTGTCTATTAAACATGTTCTCTCTGTACTTGTCTATTAAACTTTTTATTTCTGTACTTGTCTATTAAACATGTTCTCCCTGTTCTTGTCTATTAAAGATGTTCTCTCTGTACTTGTGTATTAAATATGTTCTCTCTGTTCTTGTCTATTAAAGATGTTCTCTCTGTACTTGTCTTTTAAATATGTTCTCTCTTCTTGTCTATTAAACATGTTCTCTCTGTACTTGTCTATTAAACATGTTCTCTCTGTACTTGTCTATTAAACATGTTCTCTCTGTACTTGTATATTAAACATGTTCTCTCCGTACTTGTCTATTAAACATGTTCTCTCTGTACTTGTCTATTAAACATGTTCTCTCTGTACTTGTCTATTAAACATGTTTTCCCTGTACTTGTCTATTAAACATGTTCTCTCTGTACTTGTCTATTAAACTTTTCCTCTCAAAGTAAAACTAGGTCTGTCCCTAAGAGAAATGACAGATCAAAAAAAAAGAATTGTAGGGCTTCTGTGAAAAGTCGCAAAGGAATAATTATTCTTGAAAAAAGGAAGCATACGTCAAATAAAAGAAGACGGAAGTGAGAGCACATAAGCGATAAAGAGTTCCGGTTAGTATGGCGGATAGGTGGCAGGGAACCGCTGAGTCACTGTCTGTAAAATGTTCCTTGTTGCAGTTTCCTCATATTCCAAGTCCGGCTTGCTGCCGGAGCTACTGAGTAGTGCTCTGTGCACACCGTGAGCTGTGTGTTTTATCCAAATCTATCTATTGACTTTTCGAGCCGTAGCCGGCCCATAGGGCATAGACCCAGATACTCTTTCTCTTATCCAAATTTGTATTCTAGCAGTTTTCAATCCTTCTGAAGATATTTTATCAAATCTCACCATTTGTCTCTGTTCTGTGCAAGCAACTCT
Organism: Megaustenia siamemsis; assembly: GCA_032433765.1. Classification (NCBI taxonomy): domain Eukaryota; kingdom Metazoa; phylum Mollusca; class Gastropoda; order Stylommatophora; family Ariophantidae; genus Megaustenia; species Megaustenia siamemsis. The sequence continues at coordinate 57,201,531 of JAVIAB010000091.1, forward strand.
ATCTCATTGAGGGGGCCGATTTCTGCTGCTCTAGCCTCTCTGATCAATGTTCTTCTCAGTGTCTCTCTGGGTCGGCTTCTTTTCCTGTTACCTGTTGTTTCACACATGAGGGCATGCTTTGTTATTAGGTTATTATCTCTCCTCATCACATGTCCAACATATGACCATCGTCTTTTCTTGATTACTGAAGATATTAGTGGTTGATTGGCGATTTCTCTAATTTCCTCGTTTGTTTTGAATTCGTTCCACGCTATACCAAGTATTTTCCTTAGACATTTATTTTCGAATGTGTTCAACTTTGTTTCTATATCTCTTGTTGTTTTCCAGCTTTCACACGCATACGTAAGGGTTGATAGTACATTTGATTTGAATAGTCTAAGTATTGTGTTTGTGCTGATGAGTTTTGATTTCCACAACTTTTCAAGGCTTCTGAAAGACATTGCTGCTTTTGCTATTTTGATTCTAATTTCTTTACTTGTATCTCCTTCCCGATTAATGTGACTTCCGAGCTAGATAAAGTGATCGATCTCTTCTACTGGTTTGTTGTCCATGTATTCTGTCTTCTGTAGGAATTGAATGTTCATCCAAGTGGTGTTTCTATATTCCGATTGCTTACCATGAATGATGATATCGTAGGGCGAAGGACAGTTCATATATTCAATTTGGTGCGGAATAGCCTTATGTATTTTGGAGTGTGCTGTATCTGCTACGATGGGGACTGCAACTGCCTTTCTTTGTTTGGATATTTGATGAGTTGTTAATTCGGATGATTCCACTGGTCCGTGCGGTTCAGCGTCTATGGATTTCCATTCGTTTGCAGTGATACAGGACCCTTCGAATAACCATAACCACAAGCAGTAAAGAAAAAGCATTAAAATAATATAATAATTATAAATAAAAAGCATAAAAATAATATTATAATAATAAAGAAAAAGCATTAACATAATATAATAATTATAAGACAAAATCTTGGAAAAAAGGCTGAGACCAATAATAGAACTACAGTTAAGCGATTCTCAAATGGGGTTCCGAAAAAACAAAGGATGTACTGACGCACTATTCACATTAAAACAGCTCGCAGAAAAAACGACAGAACACAAACAAAACTTATACATAGCCTTCATTGACCAGGAAAAAGCATTCGACAGAGTAAACAGAGAACAACTGTGGGAGATACTAACAACATACGGAGTAAGCCAACATCTAATCGAATTTATTAAAAGTCTCTACATCAACAGCAGCTGCAGGGTCAGAACAGCAGCAGGCTACACAGACCACTTCGAAGTTAGATCAGGTGTAAGACGGGTGTGCGTACTATCCCCCCTACTGTTTATTACATACATGGACCATATATGCAAGCTAGCCAACCCATCAGAGACAGAGGAGATCAACGAGCTTCTATTTGCAGACGATCAGGCACTAATACATGAAACAATAGAAGACCTACAAGAACACTTAAACAAACTCAACATCTTAGGCACAAAATACAACATGAAAATCAACATCAACAAAACAGAAGTTATGAACGTCGCCAAAAATAAACAGAACATCAACATAACTATAGAAAGCAGACAACTAAAACAAGTAGAGGAATTCAAATACCTAGGAAGTCTAATGACAAACGATAATTCTCAAACAGCAGAGATAGAATCAAGATGCAACAAAGCTTGTCAAATCATCGGACAGTTATCACCACTATTGTCCAACAAGGAAATAACTCTGGAGGCAAAACGAGCCCTATACAATACAATCTTGATCCCAACGTTGTGATACCAATGCCAGATCTGGACCCTAGATGCAAGAACAATAAGAAAAATAACCTCTACAGAGATGAAATGTGTTAGACAAATGACAGGAAACAGTCTGAGAGATAAGATCAGAAATGAAGAACTGAGAAAAAAGCTAGGAATAGCCCCCGCCATAGAATATATAAGGAAACAACAGATAAAATGGTTTGGCCACGTGACAAGGCAGAAAGAACAAAACACAACACAACGAGCATTCAACAAACGTTGTGAGAACACCAGACCCAAGGGTCGACCACTAAAAAGATGGGTGGATGGAATATTAGAAGCACTAGGAAATATAACAGCAGCAGAGGCGAACAGAAGAGCAAAAGACCGCAAATTATATCTCCCCTCGACGCTGAAAGCCAAATGAGGAAAGAAAGAAGAGGAAGAAGATATTTATAAAGAAAAAGCATTAAAATAATATGATAATTATAAATAAAAAAAATAAGATTTTTACAGAAAGAGATCCCAGAATATGCGATCTGAAGAATAATTTTGCACTTACCAGATGCCAGATGATGTAAGATGTAAGATAACAAATCTAGCGCGTCAGCTAAGCTGAACAGTGGTAGGAAAGTGTGTTAACTAAACTGCCAACCTCTGGGTTGAGTGATATCTTGTCAATTTCTTTCCATCTATCTTTCTCTCGGGTTCTCAATTAAGATATGTTGTTGTCCTCCTTCTTATTACAGGCCTATATAATAACGATTGTTACCCCTGATGTTTGTAACAATCGTTCGTTTCGTGCTTGTTACTTTCTTGTTCTTTCTTTGGTTGCGTCCACCTAACGAGCACTAAAGAAATGAATTGTCTCTTCGTCATTTCCACATCAAACTGATATTAACTTGTCCTAGTAGCCTTGCTCTGTGGTTTTACAGTAAAACTGAGATATGTATACCTTTCAGCCAAGCACATCCGACTTCTACATTTTTTTTAGTACCGTATGCATACACTCATAAACTCATTCACAATTACGTGTTCACACTCCTTAACTCATTCATCACTAACATGTACAAACTCATTAACTCATTCCCCAGTAATATGTACAAACTCATTAAATACTAACATGCACAAACTCAGTAACCTATTCACCACTAACATGCACAAACTTATTAACTCATTCACCACTAACATTCGCAAACTTATTAACTCATTCACCACTAACATTCACAAACTTATTAACTCATTCACCACTAACATTCACAAACTTATTAACTCATTCTCTACTAACATTCACAAACTTATTAACTCATTCACCACTAACATTCACAAACTTATTAACTCATTCGCCACTAACATTCACAAACTTATTAACTCATTCGCCACTAACATGCACACATGTAATGTCAATTACAGATCCTGAATATAATAAATCCTAGCTGCGAGACAACAACTGTGTAAGGTAAAAGTATTGGGGTATGAGACTAACTTCATTTGCTTGAGCGATTTCTCTTTTAAATCGTAAACGCTGTGTTTTTTCTTTTCATGTATCCTAGCCTTCCTGTCCAGTTGATTGTTCAGGGAAGTTTATTAATTTATAAACTATTTATTCCAGCAGATTTCATATTCAACTTCATAAAAAGTCATGATTACTGATTTGAATTACTAAATATACACAGGAAGAAAGCTGAAGGACGGAGATCAACTAAAATAAATTATAAACTATATTTGGATATAAGGTGAGTAGAGTTCATAATGGCAAACAATTTAACAAAAGTGAACGATATTCGATACATGCCTTCAGAAAGTAACGGTAGGGATGGCCAAAGTGACTTTCTTAAACACGGCAGCAATTATATTAACGCTGACCCTTTGACTGACTATGTCCACTGGACTCTTGTATTTATTGTGACTCCGACTGTCTCCATTATCGGTGCTATCGGCAACATTTTGACCATTGTAGTCTTGGTCAAACAAGGGTTCCATAAAAGTTCCAATATTTTACTCTTCACGTTAGCAATTTCGGACATTGTGTTCATGGTTGGGGTCAACGGACCCCCAAAACCCATGTACGAGTGGGGTGCAGGTGGATACCAGTACCCAAAACTGACTGCGCATGTCTTATACTACCTGTACCATATTTTTGACAGCCTCAACTGGGGAAGTGGGTCGACCTCTTTGTGTCTGCCAGTTCTGATAACTATAGAACGACTCATCGCTGTTTTCCTTCCTCTAAAATTTTCCTCGATTGTAACTCCACGTCGGACAATCATTGCCGTTATCGTTCCAAACGTTATCTTCTATGGACTTCAAGCGTACATTCGGAACTGGTTCCAATTTGCCTATGTCTTCGACCCGGCTCGCAACGCTTCTGTGGGCTTCGCTGTAAGAACAGAACTCTACTGGAGACAACGTGGCGCCCTCAAAATTCTCACAATTTTTGTCAACTCCCTAACTTTTTTAGTGCTTTTTGTTTTCTGTGGATGCATCGCTATCGGCGTCAAGATTAAATTGGCTTCTATTAAGAGACTAAAGATGACTCAAAGTATGGCATCAAAAGCAGGACAAAAAGGCACCAGTGGAACATCAAAAACAACCAAAACCTTGTTATGTTTGTGTGTATTCTATACCATAACATGTTCCCCAATTTGTTTGCCAGCTTTCATTCCCAATTTCATGGTTTTTCCTGTTTACACAGAGGATCCAAACTTTCGATCTGTTGGAGTGTTTCTATACCACGTCTACAAGTTGATCTTTAGTGTCAATGTCTCCTTTAACTTCGCCATTTATGTTTCGACAAACAAACATTTTAGAGACACTCTCATTGGTGTGTTGTGTCGAAACCCAAGTCATAATACGTGATTTTGTAAAACTTGAGATTGATGTGGGGACATAATCGGATACACGTGATCTAATGATGTTTCTTTATGATTGTTCTGGAGATTAACCGAGTTGATTTTTATAACAGTTCGTGGTTTTAAATAGAGTGACTGCCCTTCGTGAATGACTTGAGAAATTCGAGTAAATGTCAGATGCGATGGCCTCATTGGCACACTTAAGATTCAAGCAAAAATAGCACCTTGTACTGAACTGCTTTGTTTGCGACCTCTCCCACGACTTGGACCGTCACGATGTTTCAATTAGAAAGCTCATATAAGTAAATTGAAACATTCATTCTAAATGATGAAAACTTTGCTAATGTAAAACATGTCATTATTAAGTGTGTATATTTTGAATGAAACTAATTATTATAAAAAGAGCATTATTGTTCCACGTATTTATTATTTCACGCATGGCCTTCAAAGCTGCTACAGAGTACGAGCTTGAGAACTGAAACCGTGCTGATTACCTTCGTTACAATGTGGTGGGCGTGTTATCTACTGGGAAACGTGCTGAGGAGGAGGACACCTGGGCGCTATGAAGTTGTCTGTTGACATAGAATATGTTTTATATGAAATAAGTCTGGTCTGAAGCCTTTGAAATATGGATTTATAGAAGAATAGGTAGAATTGGATGGAAGGAAAAGAAAACAAGCGAGGAAGTTTTAGAACAACTAAAAATGAAAAGATAACTACTAAACACAATTAGAACAAGACAAATACAATTTTTGGGGCATGTTAAAAGACACAACAGCCAAATAAAAGTAATATTGGAAGGGAAAATACAAGGTAAAATAGGCAGAGGTAGACCAAGACTAACATGGACGAGTAACATCAAAAGATGGACAAGTCAACCTATGACAGTCTGCACAATCAAAGCAAGAGACAGAGTGGAATGGCGCTCCCTGGTTGCCAACCTTCGATGCGGAGACTCCACTCAATGATGATGATGATGACGTCTGGTCTAAGAAAACTTAACCCAAGATAACAGAAATATGTAAGATGGGAAGGGTTACGTCCCATAATTCAAGGATAATCAGATTAATCATCAGACTAGGGTCCGGAGCTTGATTCGGGGAATGTGTAAATTTCCTGTCTCACAAGCGTTTGAATGTGGTAATCAAAGAAAGGAGGTTGGGTAGAGAAGAACGTCTCGTTGTCTCGTAGACGGCGAGAATCAAGATCCGAGAAGTCAACGTTGAAGGTTGTCGGGACTGTCCGCGAGAAGGCACGAGATGGATAACATCCAGAATTAGACATACTTCCATTTGCATTGAGTGCGTGACATCCTGATTGTTGTGCGCCTTTTGGCTGGTTGCCTCCGACTTCAGCACTTGAACTTGCTAGAGCAGGCTGTGGTCTTGCTCGGTTGTAGGAGGGCCTGGCCAGTCTTAGTTTTCAGTCCCTGGTGACTGTTAAGCCCCATCCCCACGACAAGGAGCTGGCCTTGATGAGGAAAAGTGTGGAAGCTTGTAAAGCAGCTGAATGATGAGGGTACAGAAAGGAACACCAAAATTACACTGAAGAAGGATGGAAACATTCTAACAGGTAAACATGCAGCAAATTACTTTGCAGACTCCTTTGAAAATGACAATAATATTGAAATTAGCCTAGAGAAACGACAAGAGACCCGTTTAAAACAACAAAATGCAAGACGAGAAGAGACCACACATGAAGTCATGGAAATACCCAATACACAAAGAGAGCTAGAGCTGGCAATATCCAAATTAAAAATGAAAAAGTCACCAGGCAGTGATGGAGTGTCCAATGAAATGATTAAGAACTTGGGAACTGCAGCTAAAGCAAAACTACTGCAGATCTACAACATTTGCTGGATCACAGGTAGAGTGCCACAGGCATGGAGAGAAGCAATTATGATACCATTACTAAAGCCAGGAAAAGATGGTTAAACGACATCCAGCTATAGACCAATCAGCCTTACAAGCTGTTTGTGTAAAACAATGGAACGTATAATCAATCTCAGACTGCAGTGGTACCTAGAAAGTGAAAATCTCCTTGTCCCACAACAAGCAGGCTTTAGACAGTGTTACTCTACCGAAGATCAGGCAACCTATCTTTCCCAGGAAATTGAGGATGCCTTTCAAGAAAAGAAACTTGTACTAGCAGCATGGATAGACCTAAAGAAAGCATTTGATAAGGTATGGAAGGAAGGGCTTTTGAAGAAACTGATAAATTATGGAGTAAATGGCAGGATGTACACATGGGTCAAAGCATACCTGCATAACAGGAGAGCCAGAGTGCAACTGGATGGTCTTAAGAGTAAAAAGGTCTTATTACGCCAGGGCGTTCCACATGGAAGGGTACTATCTCCAACACTTTTTCTGATCTACATCAATGACCTAGTTACTGAACTACCACATGGCATCAAAGTGGCAATGTATGCAGATGACTTGGTAATTTGGTGCACAGAGGAGTATGCAACAGTGGCCTCCAAATTGCTACAAAGAGCTATGAATGCACTGAATTCATGGACAAATAGATGGTGTATCAGCATCAATACAGACAAATGCAGTACTACACTTTTCACACTCTCCCCAAAACAAAAAGCAGGACCCATCTACATAAACAATGAGCCTGTGAAAGAAGACATACAAGCTACATATCTCGGAGTTACATTTGATAACAAACTATCTTGGAAACAGCAGATAAATAAGGCAACCCAAAAAACAAGGAGGAAATTGACTATTCTAAGAAATTTGTGTGGAACCACATGGGGTGCGAGTGGGAAAATACTCAGTAAAGTTTACCAACAGAGTATACGCGCACATTTAGAATATGGATCATCCGCATGGTGCTCAGCATCAAACACCACATTGCAAGAACTGGATAAAGTACAAAACCAGGCACTTAGGGTCATCACAGGAGCAATGAAATCAACACCAATATTGGAGATGGAGAAATTGTGGAGGATACCAGCACTGAGAGAACGGAGAGACACAAAGGTGCTGATACAGGCAGAAAAATTTGCATGCATGCCGAGACATCCAATGAAGGACCGATTCCAAAATCTTGCATTGGGACGACTTAAGAGAAGCAGTTTTATCCACCAAGCCAAGCGTATTAGTAGACAAACACCAGACATGCCAAGAGTTGTTAACCCCCTACTCCCATACCAGAATAGACTCCCTGGACAGAGGAATCAGGATTATCAGTTCAAATACGGACAGAAGTGAAAGGAATAGTTGACAAAGAAGAACAAAATAGTCTACAGCGAAAAACAATAACTCTCAGTTTCCTGGATGAAGAATACCCACAAGACCTATGGATTCGTGTGTACACAGATGGATCAGCACAGAATGCAGTAAAGAATGGGGGAGCAGGTGCATATATAGAGTACCCAAATAACACTAGGGATATGAATAAAATAGCAACAGGGAAATATTGTCACAAGTATGATGAAGAAATACAAGCAATAAAGTTGGCAATAGAAAAAACTGGTGAACAGTAATCTTAGCCCACAGCCTGTAGTGTTTTTGACAGATGCAAGATCAGTACTCTAGGCACTACAATC
>JAVIAB010000091.1:57214671-57257171 GCA_032433765.1 Megaustenia siamemsis
TAACGTATGCCTTACTGTCTTCTGTCACTGAATATTCTGCCTGCCGAGAGTGATGTAAATGCCCATGCATTTATAGACATTGTGTCTCTTCACATATCCCACAAATTTCAGTTTGTCATTTTTGAATTAAGTTAATTAGTTATGTTTGAATTAAGTTAATTAGTTATTTTTGAATTAAGTTAATTAGTTATTTTTGAATTAAGTTAATTAGTTATTTTTTAATTAAGTTAATTAGTTATTTTTGAATTAAGTTAATTAGTTATTTTTTTCGTTTTCAGCTGATTCAGAACTGCCTTGTTTGGCTTCATCTTCTTCCACCCAATTATCACATTTTCCATGGATCCGCATTTCAAGGGCCTCAATTTTCTGCTCTGTTTTATTTTTTAATGCCCATGTTTCTGCACATACAGGAATTGTGATAAAATATAACATTTTACTATTCGCAGTGCTAGCTCTGATATTGGAGACAAATAATAATAAATTAATATTATTATAGAGGCGGTAATTCAAGGATTCATAGGAGGAAGAGGTATGTACTACAGCACTCAGAAAAAAACGACAAATAAACAAGAACAGAAAAAAACAAAGAACAATTTATGGTCCGAAGCAGGATCGAACCCGTACTCCATGGCACTGCGCCTTGCCAATAGAAGCCGAACGCTTAGGAACACTGCAACTCAGCTAACTTATGCTTCGGACCATATATTGTTCTTTGTATTTTTCTGTTGTTGTTTATTTGTCATTTTTTTCTGAATGCTGTAGTACATACCTCTTCCTCCTATGATTCCCTTAGCTCTGATATTACCTGCTTTGATTTGGTTATATTTTTCTTGTTGTTAAAATTGCTTGTTATTATTCCTATTATTCTGTTTCTTTGTGCCTTATGTTTTTCAGTCGTTTGTTATATATGACAGATATTTTTGTTTATAAACTTGGAACTTTCCCTTGTCGTGAACTAATGTTTCTCTTCTTGTTTTTAAGGTTGATAATATGCAGGAGAGTATAGGACTACTACCTACAGCACACTATGGAGATTGAAGCAGTGACAGAAGCTATCACATTGCTGGTTAATCAAAACAAATAACATATGCGGTCATATTGATTGTACTCACAAAGCTTCCTTCGTCATAATGACAAAATTATGCTTCGCAGAGAGTGGGCGCACCTACTTGACGTGTCTCACTTTAGTAATCTAACCTGGATAGGTTTCCTGGATGCAGGAGTATGTGACGATGAGACGGTCGACAGGTAGGAGGGGTCAGGCACAACTCAGAGCACCATACAAAGGGACATAAATGATATTCTGATGGTTTTTAGAGAGCACTTCTCACACAAAGGTGACAACAAACATCATCATCATCAAGTACCGGGCCTGCTGGCGTGGGTGATCATATCTCTCCACAATTGTCGACCTCGACAGTTATTTATCATATTTGTTGTTCACCTTCTGTCAAGCCATTATCTTAAGCTGTCTGGTATTTTTTCTCTTCGCTTCCCTCTATCTCTTCGTCCCTCAATTTTCCCAGTAGTTATAAAATATATATTACAGTTGTTCTCTTCTCATTACCTGGCCAAAAATGATGATTGTTTCTTCCTAATATCGGAAATTAGCTCTCTTTTTGCTCTGGCCTGTTTCAGAACATTTTCATTACTCTTCTTAGCTGTCCATGGTATTCTCAACATTCTTCTGTAAAACCACATTTCTGCAAACTCCAGTGATTTTCTTGTCTGTTGTCCTATTGTACATGATTCACATCCATATGTTAAGGCTCGTTCTACATAACATTTACGAACTCTTTTTCACTTTGTCCACAAACAACTAAGACAACCCACATGTTAAAGGAATGGTGGAATACCGCGAAATAAAAGACAATAAACGCAGGAAAAAAACCGTCTGTGATAAATGACGTCATATGTTCAATTAATGCAAGTCAGGGATGATCAGTAGACGAACTTTTCGATGATTGGTGAACGAGATTTCTTCTGCTTTCCTTCGCCTTTCAGCGCCGAGGGGAGATATCATTTGCGGTCTTTTGCTCTTCTGTTCGCCTCTGCTGCTGTTATGTTTCCTAGTGCTTCTAATATTCCATCTATCCATTTTTTCGTCGTCGACCCTTGGGTCTGGTATTCTCACAACGTTTGTTGAAGGCTCGTTGTGTTGTGTTTTGTTCTTTCTGCCTTGTCTCATGGCCAAACCTTTTATCTGTTGTTTCCTTATATATATATATATATATATATATATATATATATATATGGCGGAGGCTATTCCTAGCTTTTTTCTCAGTTCTTCATTTCTGATTTTATCTCTCAGACTGTTTCCTGTCATTCGTCTAACACATTTCATCTCTGTTGAGGTTTTTTTTCTTATTGTTCTTGCATCTAGGGTCCAGATCTGGCATTGGTAGCACAACGTTGGGATGAAGATTGTATTGTATAGTGCTCGTTTTGCCTCCAGAGTTATTTACGTGTTGGATAATAGTGGTGATAACTGTGCAATGATTTGACAAGCTTTGTTGCATCTTGAGCGGGACGCGGAGCGGATATGGGAAAGCAATGTGTGCAGTGATGTCAGTCCGAACAAATAACTACTTTCTTTTTGTTCATAAACTTAACCTCACCTTATTTTTCAATCTCACCAACTAATGTTTACCTTCATCTTTATATTCATGTACCCATCTTCGTTTTCATAAACCAACGTTCACCACCTAGTTGTTGTTCAATCCTTACTTCCGTTTCCGTTTTCGCAAATTAATTTCCATATTCCTTGTGTCCATAAACTTATCCTCACCTCATTCTGCTTTCATCAACTAATAAATCCCCTTCTCTTGCTGCTTATAAACTCATGGTCACAATTCTATTCACTGGACATTAAGGATACTCGCTGTGATATCAGGCCGTCATATTCTTCTACCTTTTTAGCTCCCAGTGGAGCATAGGTTTTCAACAAACACTTTCCAAGTCGTTCTGTTTTTTACCATTCTTTTAAGATCATTCCATGTCTTCCCCATCATCTTCATCTCTGCTTCTATCTGTCTTCTCCAAGAATTCCTTGGTCTTCCTCCTTGTCTTTTCCCCTGGGGATTCCAAAAAGGGCCTATTGTGTAATACTCTCAGTTAGCTTCCGTAATGTGTGTCCTATCCAGCGCCATCGTCTTCTCTGTAGCTCTTTATCCACTGGTATTTGACTGGTACATTTCCATTATTCTATGTTAGTGATTTTGTCCTGCCATTTCCATCCTTTTCTTCTGCGTAAGCATCCATTAATGAAAGTCTGTATCTTCGTGATTGTCAATTTTGTTCTCCATATTTCACATTTGATTTGAAAATTTTTATTTTAGTATTTAAACTAATTTCTTTGCATTTCCATATGTTTCCCAGTGCAATGAAAGCATTGCCGTCGCACATCAAACAACATACCGTAGGATTATCGTACGGCCGGTCTAGGGATGTACGATGAGCCATTATGATGACATAGCACACAACAATGTCGTACACACAATTTCGCTCCCTTTAGATTCCTAATTACTCTAGTGAAAGCAGCTTACGACGAACAAAACACGGTGCAAATTTCCTAAAGAGATAAAACTGTGGCTGACGAAGTACTTTACATTAATAAGTAACATGGAAATAACTTGTTTCAAGGAATTCCAACAACGGTCATGAACAGCACCAATGTGACGTAAAGCACAGATCAAGTCTAAACGTTGGAAGGTCGAATTCACAACACTTGATGTGTCAACAAAGGACTGTTGCCGGCGTACAACTTCGCTTTAGCCGCACAGATGTAATTGTGTTATAACTGTTAAACATAATTTCTTATTTCGTAAGTCATACTTGAAAACAAAATCAACGAAACAAAGATAGATAGCAGATGACACTACATACTGGCTTAAAAGAAAAACGATACTGACAGAAGTTCATGTTCATTATTCTAAATTAATATTTCTGTCTTGTCACTTGCAAATATTAATCATCAGCTCCCTCGTCTGTCTTTCGTGTCTTGGATAATTAAATCGTGTCCCTCATGGGAAGTATTCTACTACTTTCGAGAATCACTGGCGTGTAGTTAAAAGTAATGGGATAACCGTTACTCATAGATCTATTACACAACGGTTGTACAGAATATCATTCAAAGACGTGAGGCATGCGTTATGCTGTTTACTTACTACTTGGTAGTAATAGACGAGCATAGCGTGAAGAGATCGATCGAGGCGTTAACGGTTTTAAATCTATATGGTAATTTTATAGACACAGCTTTTATCTGTTAGAGATAGGTAGGTATATAGATAGATAAATAGATAGATAGATAAATAGATAGATAGATAAATAGATAGATAGACAGACAGACAGACAGATATATAAATAGATAGATAGATAGATAGATAGATAGATAGATAGATAGATAGATAGATAGATAGATAGATAGATAGATAGATAGATAGATAGATAGATAGATAGATAGATAGATAGATAGATAGATAGATAGATAGATAGATAGATAGATAGATAGATAGATAGATAGATAGATAGATAGATAGATAGATAGATAGATAGATAGATAGATAGATAGATAGATAGATAGATAGATAGATAGATAGATAGATAGATAGATAGATAGATAGATAGATAGATAGATAGATAGATAGATAGATAGATAGATAGATAGATAGATAGATAGATAGATAGATAGGTAGGTAGGTAGTTAGGCAGGTAGGCAGGCAGGCAGGCAGGCAGGTTGGCAGGTAGGCAGGTAGGTAGGTAGGTAGGTAGGTCGGTAGGTAGGTAGGTAGGTAGGTAGGTAGGTAGGTAGGTAGGTAGGTAGGTAGGTAGGTAGGTAGGTAGGTAGATAGGTGAGTGGAGAGATGGGTGGGTTGATAGTTTGGGTCGATGGATGAATAGGTGGGTGAGTGGATGGATGGATGGGTGGGTGGGATAGATGGATTTGTGGATGGATGCATGGATGTTTGAGTGGATGAATGGGTGAGTAGGTGTATGGATTGATGGGTGGGTGGGTTGGATTAATGGATGGGTTGATGGATGGATAGCCTATAACTCCAATCTTTGTACACAATTTGTCCCATGAGACGTTCGAATTGTGATTTATGCGAATTCCGAATCAATATTTCCTTAAAAAAATAATGTACAACGAATTAACGTGTTTACACCAGCAATAATTGATTACTTAACCCTCTTTAATGGTTCCTTTACAGAAATCGCTGCACACAACCACATATCCAAACTATGAGACCAATAAATGCGCATGAAATACAGAAAATAAAAATGTAACTGTACTTTATATTGTACAATATGGTGTTAGGGACCATACATTTTACAGACCTTCGGCACATGTTTTTTGGGGCAATGTAGTCGGTATTACGCCTATGCCGCTTTACGTCCCCTGAAAAATATCCGGTACCCATTAAGGGATGGGTGAACCGGAGCTGTCGGTTGGGATCGAACCCTACCTCTTGTCCTTTGTAGTCCAGTTCACTAACCACTGAGCTGTTGCGGCTCCCTGTGATAGCACAAGGGGACTGTGAAAAGAGATATTTTTGTTTCCGAGGAAAGCCACCTTCCAGCGGCGGATATTCAGAGGAGGCAAAGAAGGCCAGGGCTAATATGTAATATTTTATCACATTACATAACACAATCACATTTCAGCTCAATGAGGTAAATGTACAACCACCCACGGTATTCCCTAGCGTAGCCACGATATAGTTTATAACGCAAAGCTTACAAATAAATGGATTTCAATGTTTATGAAGGTAAAACCTACTACAACCGTGCAACGACCGACCTAGCAATGTGTATGAGAACTATGTAGGCCATTTAAATAATTATCTCCTTGTTTCCATGGCAACAATAGAACGACAAATCAAATGGTGATTTATCTTTTTTTTTTAAGTGTCTTTTGGAAGAGAATAATTTATGAAGTGCCACCTGTAAAAATAGGAGCCGCGATAGCTTAGTTGTTAGTGAAGTGGACTACAAAGGACATGAGGTAGGCTTCGATCTCAACCGACGGCTTCCGGGTTCACCTAGCCTTAAATGGGTACCGCATTTTTTTCTGGGAAAGTAAAGCGGCACGGGCGTAATACCAACTACATTACCCCAAGAATCATGTGCCGACGGTCTGTAAAAATTATGCTCACTAACACCATATTCCCTATACGCCACTTGGCGTGACGGGTCACTAACATCATATTCCCTATACGCCACTTGGCGTGACGGGTCACTAACACCATATTCTCTATACGCCACTTGGCGTGACGGGTCACTAACACCATATTCCCTGTACGTCACTTGGCGTGACGGGTCACTAACACCATATTCCCTATACGCCACTTGGCGTGACGGGGGTACTTTACTTTTTACTTACCTGTAAAAATCACTGCGCTGTGTCTATATATATATTGATATCTATATATATATTGATATATATATATATTATATATATATATATATATATATATATATATATATATATATATATATATATATATATATATATATGAGCTTCCGGTGTCATGGCGGCTTCGTGTAGTCGATTTTTATAATTCGGCTCTTGCTGATATATTTAAATGATTTACGCGACAAATCTAGTTGTGAAATTATGTGTAGCTATTCTCCCGTTTGGTGTATGTTTTACTTCTAACGTGGGGATGGACTGTGATTGCCGATATTTAAGTGGAATATGATTTATTCTTCTTTGTGTCGTGTGTTCGCGGTTCGATAGGCAAGCACATGGTTCGACAAAATGTCGCCGGCAAACCGGGTATGTTCAACCCGTATGTGAAAAGTCTGTGACGGTGGATGGAGGCGGAGGAATCAAGAATGATCAAGGGCCCAGAAAGCGAAAACAGCAAAGTGTGTGGTACACAAGAGGCATGTTCAGAACACGAAAGACGAACATGGCTGACCACCGTGAAAGAGATTGGGCCTCATCACGTACCAGTCCAGAGGAAGCCATGGAGAGTCGGAGAAATTCGAACTTATGTCGGAGGAAAGATCTTAAAAAAAGTACTTGGAATGTTAGGACTCTATATCAACAAGGGAAATTGGAAAATCTGATTCAAGAAGCAGAACGAATAAATATAGATATTTTAGGCATATCAGAGACTAGATGGAAAGAATGTGGGTACATTGATGACGAAAAATATACATTTATATACCCAGGAAACACAACAGAACATCAAAGGGGGGTAGGAATACTGATAAAAAGAGAGCTACAAAAATATATAAGTACCCACTGGACATACAGTGATAGGATTATACTACTCAAGTTGAAAGCAAAACCATTCGACATAGCAATAATACAGACATATGCACCTACTCAAGACTACACAGATGAACAAATAGAGGCATACTATGAAGACCTAAATAAAGTTATGAAGCAAGTGAAATCTTCAAACATCTTGATTGTAATGGGTGACATGAACGCTAAAGTAGGAAAAGGTAGATATAAGACCATTATAGGAAATCATGGTTTAGGAAAAAGAAATGACAGAGGAGAAAGATTAATACAATTCTGTGAAGAAAACAGGCTGATAATATGTAACACCTACTTTGAGCAAGAGAAAAGGAAACTATACACATGGAAAAGCCCTGGAGATAGGAAGAGGAATCAAATAGATTACATAATGATAAAAGAAAGGTTCCGTAACAGCGTAAAGAAAGCTAAAACCTACCCAGGAGCAGATATTAATTCTGATCACAATCCTTTAATGATTAAAATGAAAATCAAACTAAAGAGAAACAAGCAAAAATCTAATTCATCAACAAATCCACTCGATATAACAGCTTTAAATCAAAAAGATATTAAAGATACCTATACAATACAAGTAAAGAACACATACCAGAAGCTGCTTGAGGAAGGAATTGAACAATACAGAAGAGGAAATCCTGATGAAAAAGTAACAACCAAATGGCAATGCTTAAAGAAAAGCATACAAAAAGCCTGCGACACCTTACCCAAAAGAGAAAAGAACAAAAAACAAAAATGGATAACTAACACCATCTTAGAAAAAATGGTAGAAAGGAGACAAGCGAAGAACACTGCCCAATACAATAAAATAGATAATGAGATACGCAAAATGTGCAAAAAGGCAAAAGAAGACTGGCTCAGCCAAAAATGTATAGAAATAGAAACTATGGAAAGCAAACAAGACTTAAGAGGAATGCACACAGAAATAAAGAGAATGACTAATAAAAATAAAAAAGCCACAGAAGGTGGATGCATTGCAGACAAAAAAGGAAAAATGCTAACAGACAATAAAGATATAATAGATAGATGGCAGGAATATATAACAGAACTATTTCATGATCAAAGGGACAAGAAACCAATTATAAAATGTACATCAGGCTATAAAATCTTAAAATCTGAGGTGGAAAAAGCTATAAAAACAATGAAAAGGGGAAAAGCAGCAGGACCTGAAAGCATACAGATAGAGATGATACAGGCACTTGAAGATTTTGGCATTGAAGTGATTATAGACATATGCAACGACATATACCACACAGGATACATACCAAATGAACTAAAAACACCAACTTTCATTGCATTGCCTAAAAAGAATGGTGCAGTTGAATGCAGTGACTTTAGAACAATAAGCCTAATGAGCCATGTTACAAAAATCTTGCTAAAAGTTATACAAGGAAGGATTCAGAATAAAATCAATACTGAATTAGATGAGCAGCAATTTGGATTTAGGAAAAATAGCGGGACAAAAGAAGCCATATTCTGTATGAGAACATTAATCGAAAAATACACAGAAGTAAACAAACCAATATATGCCTGCTTCATAGACTACACCAAAGCTTTTGATAGAGTACACCACAAACAACTTATAGAATGCCTAAAAGAGATACATCTAGATGACATGGATATACGACTAATATGTAATCTATACTGGAAGCAAACAGCAATAATAAAATATAACAAAGAGTTCTCAACACCCATTGATATAAAAAGTGGAGTAAGACAAGGATGCATCCTATCACCAAGCTTGTTCAATCTATACACTGAGCAAATCTTTAAAAACATCATAGAGATGCCAGGACTACAAATTAATGGAAAGATAATCAATAACCTAAGATATGCTGACGATACTGTACTACTAGCAGAAAATCCTAAAGACCCACAACAATTACTTAATGAAATAAACATGACAAGCAAAAAATATAGACTAGATATGAATATCAAAAAGACTAAAACTATGATCATAAACAAAGAAAATACTCAAAACCCACAAGTGGATATCAAAATTGAAGGAATAGACCTTGAGACAGTTCAGAACTATAACTACCTTGGACATACTATAACCAGTGATGGAAAATGTACAACTGAAATAAACAAAAGAATAGGAATGGCAAAGAGTAATTTTAATGTTATGAAGGACATACTAACATCAAAACAAATACCACCAAAGCTAAAACTAAGAATAGCAAAATGTTACATCTTCTCAATATTCCTATATGGTGCTGAAACATGGACATTAGACAAGAAAACAGAACAGAGAATTGAAGCCTTCGAAATGTGGATATATAGAAGAATAGGTAGAATTGGATGGAAGGAAAAGAAAACAAACGATGAAGTCTTAAAACAACTAAAAATGAAAAGAGAACTTCTGAAGACAATTAGAACAAGACAAATGCGATTCTTAGGCCATGTTAAAAGACACAACAGCCTACTGAATGTAATCCTGGAGGGGAAAATACAAGGTAGAAGAGGCAGAGGCAGACCAAGATTAACATGGACGAGTAACATCAAAAGATGGACAAGTCAACCGATGACAACCTGCACCATCAAAGCAAGAGATAGCCAACCTTCGTTGCGGAGACGGCACTCAATGATGATGATGATATATATATATATATATATATATATATACGTGAATAAAACTGTAAGTGAAATTTCTTAACACCAAAACTATGTTTTTTTTTAAAAATATCTTATTGTGCAAATAACTAAGATATTATAATCATGGTAATTTAGGGTAAAAAGTGAAGGAACTATATTACATAGTGCAAATTGCAGTAATCTCTATGTTGCAAGTAATCAGGTTAAAGGTCAGAAGTTCGGCCTCATATCTGGCCTCCTCAAGTTTCGAACTCACCGTCCACCGCTGCCACCTTCTATAGATACCGTGTATAGCTTCTGATGTTTTTCTCTTTCATTAAACTAAAAATTGTTTTCGTTTAATTAGGACAATGCTCCTGTTTGGAGTTCTTTACTCCAAAATCTGGCAACATTTGTTTGCTATTTCCGGTCTTTCCAAATATTTCTAACATTGTCAACGATGTAATCATTGAACAAAATGGCATTTATGTCGCCAAAAAACAATGTTAAGACGCCATTGTTCCATTAAACTCTATATTTTCTCTCAATGGTAAAGTTCTAAATCCTGTAGAGGAAATGTCCTAGTTGCTCATGTCCTCCACAGAGAATAGTTCTTCATCTACCTCTGACAGTTTCCTCTACAGTTGGTGAAGTTCTTCACTGATCAGCTGATCAACAAGTTCCTCTACATTATCGTTGTCTAAGTACAAAAACCAGGCAAAGTAGCATCGACCACTACCAAAGGTAAAGATAGTTCCGTAGCAATCACCTTTGAGTAATGAAGTGATAATGAAGAGATTTCAATGTAATGAGTCCCAGTATCGTGTGGACGTATGAACAGTTCCCTTCCTTGCTTTCTTTCTTTTCCAGAGATTATCTATTCATTCATTCATTCATTCATTCGTTCGTTCATTCATTCATTCATTCATTTGGTACCATGTCCACATCTAATATATCATAGAGCAACCATAGATTGCTATTTTACTCTCTCTCACTGTCGTGTCTAGATGGTGCAAGTTATCATAGGTTCACCATTTGATGCCATCATAGGTTCACCATTTGATGTCATCATAGGTTCACCATTTGATGTCATCATAGGTTCACCATTTGATGCCATCAGTCCACTTCAGATCTAACCCTGCCTCGTCTACCTTATACCTTCCCTTCCAAGTTGACGTTTAGAAGGGCATCTCTTTACATGTCCAAAACAATGACATTAAACATGTGTTAAGTAGATTCTTTAATATCTAGGGTGCCCATTTAAAGAGGGAAGGTTGACTCATCTCTTAACTTCGAAAAACATATTTGCCACAAGTGATTTTTGAACCACGAACCTTCAGGTCGACAGGCGAGTGCTCTAACAACAGCACTATCGGGCTCTCGCTAGAGCTTAATTTCTATGAGCTAAATTTATTAAATTTAGTATTACAAACATATTGCCAACGGTGGGCTAAAAGTATAACAATAAGAATGGGCAGAAGAAAGGAAAAAGACGAATATCATGTGTCTAACCTGATTATTTTAGGACGCTTTATATATAAGATATCACCTATAAAAGAAAACATAATCAAACAAAGGAGACGAAATTACATATTTTGAACATAAAACGGGAGTTACAACATATCAGTAGTTAATGAACTGCTCGACTGAGGACAGCAGGTCGGTTAAATCCCCGTCGACACCATCAAAGACAGCATCAAAGACAGCATCAAAGACAGCATCAAAGACAGCATCAAAGACAGCATCAAAGACAGCAGCAAAGACAGCATCAAAAACCACGTTGTGCGTGGACAGCACGCTCGGCGGGCAGAATAGTTAAGAAAGACAGTAGTGCATTCGTTATGGGCACGAGTAGCATGACGATGGAGGTGATGGCAGTGACCAGGACATTCTTCACAAGACTGCCCCATGCCTACACACTGCGTGATTCGATGAGCATGATAAGAAAAGTGGACTCGGGCTCTGTACGCAGGCAACGGTTAGAGTCATTGCAGAAGTCAACAATACGTAAGATCACCTTTGTACACATCCAAGGACATGCGGGAGTATGGGGAAATGAAAGAGCGGACAGGTTGGCTAGCTGCACTATCGTTGAGGACAGTCAACCAATGGATTGGGTGGACTCCATCAATGCCCTCCGAGATGTGGAAAGGGCACAGGACTTCGACAACCATGACTCCACGTTACTCCTTCGGATGAAAGAGATGGGAGTTAAGATGGGCAGAGCCAGAAACAAGAAACTTAGTGGCCGTGTAAGAAAACTTATCAACTAACACAGAACTAGAGTCCACATTACCAAGGAAAAATATGCCGAATGCTAAAAAAATATGGACACTAACATATTTCTTATGCGTTACGGAATGTTGTGGAGTTATTTCCTTTCCCTTCTTATTATTGGACTGGCTTGAAGTAACAAATGTGTTGACAGTAGTCAATAACTGTCGTCCAATCGTTCGGCTTAGAAAATATGACGTATTTGTCCAGATACTAGAAATAGCCAATCAGAACGATAAAGCCTAACAAGTGTTACCGGACAACACAGAGTGAAGGAGTTGGTTGTTCGATCGGGCAGTAACAGCTTCTATGTGTAGCATTGATCCCATGACGTTCGTAACTATTTCATTGATGACAAGTATACGCTTATATTTATTAGCTGATATTATGTACAAAACAAACCACAACGGTGATGAAATATTTACGAAGTTCAGTTGAACTTTTAAAGAATTAAAGGTCAAAATTCAACGTTTATTTTAAGTGGATTATTAAAGTTCATTCAATTCTTCGGCTGCGGTGAAAAATATAAACTTCTGTTGAAGGTTAATAAAACATTGTCGAATGATTGAACGATGGAAGTGTTGAACGGTAAAACAAAGTGTCACTATTTCTGTTTGTTTTGTTTCACACAAGCGATACATGTTTCAACATTCTCTAGTACTTTTTTTGTTGAACTTTTTGTTTGGTTTCTTATTCTTCTTCCTTTCAACTTCATATCATCATCATTGTGTGCTGTCTCCGCATCAAGTGTTGGCTACCATGGAGCGCCATTCCGTTGTCTCTTGCTTAGATGGTGCATGTTAACATAGGCTGACTTGTCCATCTGTTGATGTTGTTCTTCCATGCTAGTAACTTCCTATACAACACGCTTTCAACTAACATTTTCGAAACCGTCTTGTTTTATATTTTCTTAAGATCATCCTCTGTCATGGGAGCTTCGGTGGCTGAGTGGTTAATATGTTCTCTTCCTGATCAGTAGGCTCGGGGTTCAAGTCCCGGATATGATACACTTACTCCGCCTGTGAAAATTAGTACCAGAGTTGTTTTTTTTTCTAGAAATAAAGGCGATCAGAAGTGGTACCGACCACGTTACCCAAATCTGTGCCGTGGCCATGGTAACAACACGTGGCCACTAACAACATATTCCCCACAATGTTTATTTTCACTGAATAAATGACATTTTACCTCTAATCTTGGAATTGTGGCATCACTAATGGAGGAAGATGTCCCAAGTCTAGTACATTCCTCTCATTCTTAAAACTGATATTTTATGAAAGTGGTTTCAATTTGTGACACTCGCCACAAAAAGTAAGATTTTGAGCTGAAGTAAATGTCTTTGTGTGGATGATGTTCTAGTGGTTAATGTTCGTAACAATAAAAAAAAATAAGAAAAAGGGCAAATCTGAGAGTTTCGGGGATGCAATGTTAATATGTAATCATAAAAGTATTTGTTTAAATTTTTTAAATAGAGTTTCTTCTAATCACTTTAAATGTGTAATAGTAGAAGAGTTTGCATTTTAACTTCACGAAGAAACATAAATGACCAATAAACTAATGTATCAGTGATAGAAAACTGTGAACCCATACACAGAAAAAGACGAGGAAAGTATGGTTACTTCCCTTTATTTTACTTTACTTCACTTTATCTCACTTCACTTTTTCACCTTACTTCACTTCACTTTATTGCAGGAGCTACTGAGTTAAGTGCTCTGTGCACACCGTGAGCTGTGCGTTTCATCTGTTTTGATCGTGTTTTGATATTCCGATTGTTTACGATGAATGATGATATCGTATGATGGAGAACAATTGGCTGTGTTTACTTTCTAAGCGGTTTCGCCTTATGTCTTTTGGCGTGTGCTGAGACTGCTATGATGAGGACTACAGCTACTTTTCTTTGTTTGGGAGATGAGATAGTAATTCGAATGATTCCACTGGTACGGCGATTGAGCAATTATGGACTTAAATTTGTTTGCAGTGATACCGGGGCCTACCATAACCATAACTTCACTACACTTTACTTCACTTTACTTCACTTTACCTCACTTCACTTTACTTCACATTAGTTTACTTCACTTGTCTATTACCCCTTGTATTTCCTATGTTTTCATTATGTTTCCATCTCTATACTTGAAGACATGTTAAATCTTTCTATCTGTCTTTATTTGATTTGTCCATTTCACTGACGTTTCTATAACTATTTACAGAAACGGATGACAATAATGTTTGGATTGTACGATAACCTTCTAACTTGGTCAATGCATAGTTATATATTACAAGAGTGTCTCTAGTCTTGCTCAAACTGTGCATATCTACCCTCGTTGTTCCGTCAGGTTATCTTTAGTCATACATTCGATACCAGCCCTTTGTATATGCGATATTTAATTTTCTTTATCACATATGGGACTCATGACAACTTATCACATATGGGACTCATGACAACTTATCACATATGGGACTCATGACAACTTATCACATATGGGACTCATGACAACTTATCACATATGGGACGCATGACAACTTATCACATATGGGACTCATGACAACTTATCACATATGGGACTCATGACAACTTATCACATATGGGACTCATGACAACTTATCACATATGGGACGCATGACAACTTATCACATATGGGACTCATGACAACTTATCACATATGGGACTCATGACAACTTATCACATATGGGACTCATGACAACTTCCGTTTCCAAACATGGTGGAATGAGGTCACATTCGCTGAACCGCTGCAGAAGTTGCATTAGGGAACTGATTAGCTTCGGGTCTACGGTGTAATTTTCTGCGTCTGAGCTAATCAACTGATCCAGTTAGCAAAGTTCGCTGATGATGACAGGTTGTACTCACCTCATTGTTCTTCATTGTCAAGTCAAACGTTTGTGAATACGACCTTCCCCTGCCTAGCGATATGCGAATTACGTCAACACATCGTGTGATGTTCCAAAACCGTCGATGTAATTGTATGACGCCAAGTTCTTGCATTGTACAACTCCTTGCTAAGCTCTGCTCAGTCTAGTCAGTAGCAGTTTTCACTTTGGATATTGTGCATCAGCTTTTCGTGTGCTGTTGGCTGCTTTTACTATAGTAACTGGGATATTGTGAATGCAGCCATAGTTGTGTGAGCTACGTCATCACGTTAGTTGCATAGCCCTAGGACGATCGTACACTAATCAATGAAAGACGGAGTGGGGTTTCGTACATGACTTGTCAGCATCGGTGAGACTCTCGGAAGTTCGTGTTAGTTAGGAGGGACTTATAGTCTGTTGTTTGATGTGTGATGGTCTAATGACCAACTAATAACTACATCAAGCTTGGGCAGATGGTGCTCGTAAACCTGGGAGGGCCGACCATCTAAGAGCAGAATCCCCCTACAGAAAAGACAATCTGCTGCCTTGCAGGAAGATTGGGGACAATCAAAGGCTAAGGAAAGCAAACCTGAATAAAACGCTGGCTGAAATCGGATGCACTGGGCCACTGGCGCAGAACACAGTGCAACGTTTTAACAGGTATTCAATCAGAATGGATCTAACAGACTCTAATTATGACGTTCTGTCTGTGGAGTCCCCCCCCCTTCCCCCTTAGGCAGGTGGAATGCTGGGCCACGTGCCACAAAGGGGTCCACCCCATGTTATTGGTGGTCACCCTCACCCATTTTGGAGAGCTAGGAAATGGGACCAGAGAGAAACTACCGCTGACCGGAAAGGCTTCAAGAAACAGCTGAATATAATACACTGGAATGCGGAGGGCATATACCACAAAAAACAAGCCCTAACAATCAGACTAGCAGAGGAGGAGATAGACGTTGCCTGCATCCAGGAAACTCATCTTAATCCTCAGCACAGATTTATGATCAGGGCTACCAAACATTTAGACAGAACAGGGAAGGTCACAAGGGTGGAATTCTTATACTTATTAAAAATTCTATCCCAGCAAAACTGATAGAGGTAGTCACAAACGGAGAGGCAGAGATCATCGGTACAGACCTATACATTAACTCCGCTAGTATAAGAATATTTAACATATACTGTCTAAATGACAAATTACTGAAGCTGGAGTCAATGGAAATAACACCATCAAAGTTTCTGGTAGTAGGAGACTTTAACAGCCACTCTGAAAGATGGGGATATAAGGAGTCCAATGTTCGAGGTGAAGAAGTGGAAGAATGGGAAATAGACAACAACCTATTCTTCATAAACTCTAGAGAGGACCCCCCAACCTTCTACTCAAGAAGATGGAAAACAACTTCCACTCCCGACCTAGCATTTGCAACTGGAGACATATCTATCAAAATAACCAGAAAAGTGTTGAACCAACTTGGAGATAGTGACCACAGAACAGTCAAACTTTCAGTGGATCTTGCTCACAAACAGGAGTTGCAAATACCTCTTCCCCGCTGGAACTATAAGAGAGCAGATTGGGCAAAGTTTGCAAGGCTCACTGATGCACATACTCCGCCTATCAACACCCACGAAAATGTAGATCAATAATATGATAGAGCGGTTAACAAATGGAATCCTGAGAGCTGCTAAAGAATCCATTCCTAGTGGAGCAAGAAGAAACTAGAAGCCATACTGGAGCAAGGAAATACAAAGACGAGAAGAGGAACTGGACTCAGAGAACTATTTGAACCATCACACAGCACAGAGAACAGCATTGCCAACAAAGCAGCCTCTGCCAAATACAGACGGGAGGACATGATATCAGCGAGACAGAGCTGGATAGACAAAACAGAGAGCCTTAATCTAGACAAAAAATGGTCATAAACTATGGAAACTTGCGAAAGCTCTGAGCGACGAAAACAACTGACGACCTCCAATATGATTAATACACAATCAGAACATCCTCACAGGCAAAAGGGCAGCAAATCTACTGATAGAGACTTACAAAAACATTAGTAGAATAAACATCCCAATAGACAAAATGAATGCTGCAAGACGGGAAAACCAAGATGCAAAACACATGCCTTTAGCACCAGAAGAGCATCAGACGACCATCTTTACCCCAGCTGAGTTAGATGTTGCCCTCAAAGGATTGAAGTTCAGAAGTTCCCCTAGTAAAGATGGAATCACCAACGAAATCCTCATAAATCTTGGACAGAAAGCCAAGGGCCAGCTTCTAAGGAAAATAAATTCTAGCTGGAAGAGAGGTCATGTGGGGCAATCTGGAAAGAAGCTATTATGGTGCCCATCCTCAAGTGTGGAAAAGACCCACTAGACCCAAGTAGCTATAGACCAATTAGCCTACTGAGCTGCCTGAGTAAACTCATGGAAAGGCTGGTTAACAGAAGACTTATGTGGCATTTGGAGACAAAACAACAAATCGTACCACAACAAAGTGGCTTCCGTCAGCACAGATCAACCGAAGGCCTGGTCACCTAAATTGCACAGGAAATAGAGGATGCTCTACAAGAAAAGAAACATACACTGGTAGTGTGGGTCGACATGGAGAAGGCTTTTGATAGGGTATGGCGAGAGGGTTTAAAGAACAAGCTGTTTAGACTTGGCATCCAGGGTCGTTTATTCAATTGGGTCTCTCAATACCTTCAGGATAGAACGGCCAGAGTACAAGTTCAAGGTCAACTAAGTAAGAAGCTCTCTATAGAGCAAGGTGTCCCACAAGGCGGAGTCTTGTCCCCAACACTCTTTTTAATTTTCATAAATGATATCGTAATGGACATTCCACCCAGAATACACTCAGCAATATATGCAGATGATCTGGCGTTATGGGCTCGCGAGGAAAGGACGCTACTCACAGGACTCTTGGTCCCACATATACACAAATATCTCTGATACAAATGCCACCAGAAATGGAGGGGGGAGGTGTGTTCTTGACGCTGAATAATCAGGACGAGACCACCAAGTCAATAGCTACTGGAAAATTCTCAAACAACTTTAAAGCAGAAACTGAGGCCATCAGAGATGCTGCAACACAAAATTAACATCCACAATAAATTGGTGATTCTGACTGATGCACTGTCAGTACTATCAGCTCTAAAAATCCCCAAGAACAATGAACTAGATGACTTGAGAACCCTGGACCAACTATGGAATAACTTCCAGAGAGTAGTCATTCAGTGGATACCATCACACTGTAACATACACGGGAACGAACGCGCAGACAAATTAGCTAAAGAGGGAGGGAGATTACCACAAGAGAACCATCCGCTCAGTTATGATGAAGCCAAATCCATTCTCAAGGGTCAGTTCCATGAAAAATGGAAACGAGAACACCCAAAGCATAACGAGAGGGACGGATACCACCAACTTTCAAGGAGGGATCAAGTCATCATACTTCGCCTACACACTTACCACAATAGAATGAGAAATCACATGTTCACCAAATTAAAAATAAGTACAACCAGCCTATGTCACTGTACACTGGACAATATGACTACAAAACATGTTCTACAGGATTGCCCCCAGTACACAGACCTGAGAAGAGCAATGTGGTCCACGCCCACCTCCCTGGAAGAAAAACTATATGGGCAATCGAATCACTTGAACAGACAGCTGACTTCATGAGAGAATCTGGAATCCTACTCTGATTGAGTCTTGACTCAGAGAGAGAGAGAGAGAGAGAGAGAGAGAGAGAGAGAGATCCAGAAGTTAACAGAAGTCGGTTTTAACTTGTCTTATTCTACTTATTTTTTTCAATCTTCTGTTTCATTGTCTTTATTTATGTATTTATCTTCCTCTTTTACTTCTGCTTCTTCCTCTTTCATTTTTGTTAATGATTTTTTTTCATACCCTTTTTTTCATCAACATCATGTTCTTCTTTAACTTCCTGTCCTTGACCCCAAACAAATACAGCAGTCAGTGGACCTTTTTGAGTTTTGTATAATAACAATAAGGTTCATTAACTTGCCTAAGTTATCACCCCTTCGTACTTTTATCATCTACTTCTAACTAGTCGTCTTGTAGGCAAGAAGCGTTATCTTATTATTTGTATTGAAGCGGTTTTGCTTACCGTTTAAGGCAAGCCACAAGAAACCGGCGAAGACCTCCAGTGTTCCGACCAGTTCGTAACTCATGCCAGTCCAGATGAATAGCAAAAGTTAATCGCTGAAGAAGGAAAAAAAGAAGAAAAAGAGTGAGATAAGGAGGAGAAGAAGAAGAAAAAGAGGAAGATAAAAAGAAGCAGAAGAAAAGAAGACACAGGAGAAGAAGATATAAGTATCAATGTCTACTCATAATTTAGAATAATAACATTGTCTTTCTCTCCTAAACAGAAACACTGGTAACTGGACACACTGTGAGCTCTACGGTCTGCAACTATTCCTACTTGGTTCTAAACTCTCGCTTCCTACAAATCTTTCGAGGAACAGAATCGTTCATCATGGCCACATCTATAACCCTGAACACTGCCATAATTGCTATAATCATCTCCAACAGATGTCTGCACACAGTTCCACACGCCTTAATGGCTTCCTTGGCTGTCAGTGACATCATTTCCTCGTGTTCATATGGAATCATAGAGTTCGTTCTTATAACCGATGGGATCATGTGTGTGCTTCCACGATCGTTCAAGTGTGTAAGAATGTTTCTCATTCCCTTTGGAATAATCTCCAACATCTTCAACCACCTGGTTATTTCCGCTGAACGTTGGTTGTACATCGCTCGCCCTTTCCTACACCAGCGGATTGTAACGCACCGATCTACAGCGTGTACTTTAATCCTGGTGTGGGTTCTCTCCATTTTGACTAACGTTAACATGGTAACTGGCAAATGTGGTATACTCGCCCTTACTATAAGTGTTAACGGTGGAATAATAGGCCCAGGTCTACATATTATTTTAAGTATAATCATGATGTCTATTTATGCTCACATCATGTACATAACTTCTCGTGCTATTCGGAATATAAATAAATGCAGACCAGTGGGTGTTTCAAGCGCATCAAACAACGTTCTAGACACAAACAGACCGATGGCTTCATTAAAGAAAACATGGAAGAACGTTAGAATGCCTGTCATTGTGTTTGGAACATTCTTTATATCTCTGACTCCGACTATGTGTTCCGATTTCTATGCCTACCTGAAGGACAAAGAGTTCTATAGAACAGCTCCTGGAAAGTCGCTCGACATTTTCTGGTCAGCACATTGTTGCACCAACTTTTTTGTGTACATGGTCCAGGATAGAGTTTTTAGTGGAGTCTTCAGAAAGTGTTTAGCTAAAGCATGTGAAGTGGTGTCTCAACGACGTCAAACAAGAGTTCATTCCCTGAATGAACCAGCCCAGATCTGTAGGCGTATGTTCTAAGTATGCATCATTAAGATTAATGAGTGAATCTTCTTCTTTCCTTCCGCATCTTCCTTTCAGCGTAGAGGGCAGATACAATTTGCGGTCTTTTGCTTTTCTGTTCGCATCTGCTACAATAATGTTTCTTAGTGCTTGTAATATTCCATCGATCCATCTTTGTCGTGGTCGACCCTTGAGTCTGGTGTTCTCACAACATTTGCTGAAGGCTCGTTGTGTTGTGTTTTGATCTTTCTGCCTTGTCACGTGGCCAAACAATTTTATCTGTTGTTTCTTTATATATTCTATGGCGTGGGTTATTCCTAATTTTTTTTCCCTCGGTACTTCATTTCTGATCTTATCTCTCAGGCCTCATGTCATTCGTCTAACACATTTCATCTCTGTAGAGGTTATTTTTCTCATTGTTCTTGCATCTAGGGTCCAGGTCTGGCATTGGTAGCACAACGTTGGGATGAAGATTGTATTGTATAGTGCTCGTTTTGCCTCCAGAGTTATTTCCTTGTTGGACAATAGTGGTGATAACTGTCCGATGATTTGACAAGCTTTGTTGCATCTTGATTTTATCTCTGCTGTTTGAGAATTATTGTTTGTCACTCTAACTTCCTATGTATTTGAATTCCTCGACTTGTTTTAGTTGCCTGCCTTCTATCATCATCATTAAGTACCGGGTACCTGGGGTAGGTGATCATGTCTCTCCACAAATTTCGATCTCGACAGTTCTTTATCATTTCTGTTATTTACCTTCTGCCAAGCCATTCTCTTAAGCTGTCTGGTATTTTCTCTCTTTGCTTCCCTCTATCTCTTCGTCCCTCAATTTTTCCAGTTGTTGCAATATATTCCAGTTGTTCTCTTCTCATTACATAGCCAAGAAATGATGATTGTTTCTACCTAACATTGGACATTAGCTCTCTTTTTGCTTTGGCCTCTTTCAGAACATTTTCATTACTCTTCATAGCTGTCCATGGTATTCTCAACACTCTTCTGTAAAACCACATTTCTACAGACTCCAGTGATTTTCTTGTCGGTTGTCCTATTGCCCATGATTCACATCCATATGTTAAGAATGGCTCTACATAACATTTAAGAACTCTTTTTCTTGTTTCTATTGTCAAAAATGGATTGCATAGTATCTTCCTCAGTTTCTGGAAAGCTGCTTTTGCCTGAGCCATTCTGCATCTCACCTCTTTTGTCTGTCTTCTATAGTTATATTGATGTTCTGTTTATTTTTGTCGACATTTATGACTTCTGTTTTTTTTATGTTGATTTTCATGTTGTATTTTGTGCCTGAATGAGTGAATGTATGAGTGAATGTATGAGTGAATGTATGAGTGAATGTATGAGTGAATGTATGAGTGAATGTATGAGTGAATGTATGAGTGAATGTATGAGTGAATGTATAGATTAATTCTGAGTTGTTGTTTCTTTCAGCCCGAACGGTCCATAAAGCATTTCTGCTAAATTTGAAGCATCGAAATATATATTTTATCGCTATTTAAACGCTATAATTGACGCTAAATTTGAAGCATCGAAATATATATTTTATCGCTATTTAAACGCTATAATTGACGCTAAATTTGAAGCATCGAAATATATATTTTATCGCTATTTAAACGCTATAATTGACGCTAAATTTGAAGCATCGAAATATATATTTTATCGCTATTTAAACGCTATAATTGACGCTAAATTTGAAGCATCGAAATATATATTTTATCGCTATTTAAACGCTATAATTGACGCTAAATTTGAAGCATCGAAATATATATTTTATCGCTATTTAAACGCTATAATTGACGCTAAATTTGAAGCATCGAAATATATATTTTATCGCTATTTAAACGCTATAATTGACGCTAAATTTGAAGCATCGAAATATATATTTTATCGCTATTTAAACGCTATAATTGACGCTAAATTTGAAGCATCGAAATATATATTTTATCGCTATTTAAACGCTATAATTGACGCTAAATTTGAAGCATCGAAATATATATTTTATCGCTATTTAAACGCTATAATTGACGCTAAATTTGAAGCATCGAAATATATATTTTATCGCTATTTAAACGCTATAATTGACGCTAAATTTGAAGCATCGAAATATATATTTTATCGCTATTTAAACGCTATAATTGACGCTAAATTTGAAGCATCGAAATATATATTTTATCGCTATTTAAACGCTATAATTGACGCTAAATTTGAAGCATCGAAATATATATTTTATCGCTATTTAAACGCTATAATTGACGCTAAATTTGAAGCATCGAAATATATATTTTATCGCTATTTAAACGCTATAATTGACGGTAAATTTGAAGCATCGAAATATATATTTTATCGCTATTTAAACGCTATAATTGACGCTAAATTTGAAGCATCGAAATATATATTTTATCGCTATTTAAACGCTATAATTGACGGTAAATTTGAAGCATCGAAATATATATTTTATCGCTATTTAAACGCTATAATTGACGCTAAATTTGAAGCATCGAAATATATATTTTATCGCTATTTAAACGCTATAATTGACGCTAAATTTGAAGCATCGAAATATATATTTTATCGCTATTTAAACGCTATAATTGACGCTAAATTTGAAGCATCGAAATATATATTTTATCGCTATTTAAACGCTATAATTGACGCTAAATTTGAAGCATCGAAATATATATTTTATCGCTATTTAAACGCTATAATTGACGCTAAATTTGAAGCATCGAAATATATATTTTATCGCTATTTAAACGCTATAATTGACGCTAAATTTGAAGCATCGAAATATCTATTTTATCGCTATTTAAACGCTATAATTGATGCTTAATTTGTATTTTCGTAATGCAGTTGTTATTAACGAGAATGCAAATGAACAATGATTTTCTATTTCTATGGGAAACAATAGCTCAGTGGTTAGTGAACGTGACTACAAAGGACAAGAGGTAGGGTTCGATCCCAACCTACGGCTTCCGTTTCACCCAGCCTGTAATGGGTACCGGATTTTTTTCTGGGAAATTAAAGCAGCACGGGCATAATGTCGACCACATTACCCCCAAAATCATGTGCTGAAGGTCTGTAAAAATTATGGTCACTAACACCATATTTCCTAAACGCCACTTGACGTGATGGGGGCACTTTACTTTTTTTTTATGGGATAAAATGATAGAACTTCGGGAAAAAATTTGTCAAAAAATCATAATTTAGCACTGGGTGAACTGAATAATGTGAGATTAAAGATAGTTGAGCGGGTTGTGATTGTATAAGTTGATGAGAAAATAGATTTACATTTCGATGAATTGATGAAGATATAAGTTGATGTATTGATAGAGTAATGATTAGATGAACTGATGAAGAAATAAGTTGATGAATTGATAGAGTAATGATTAGATGAACTGATGAAGAAATAAGTTGATGTATTGATAGAATAATGATAAGATGAACTGTTGAAGAAATAAGTTGATGAATTGATAGAGTAATGATTAGATGAACTGTTGAAGAAATAAGTTGATGAATTGATAGAGTAATGATTAGATGAACTGTTGAAGAAATAAGTTGATGAATTGATAGAGTAATGATTAGATGAACTGTTTGGATAAATTAATATATGAACTGATTGATTGATTGATTGATAAATTGACGGATATGTGCTTGAATGTACAGTTGGATGATTGACGGTAAGGGAGAATACAAAAAAAGGTATGTTACAAGCTTTACGTGGTTAGTGGATGACACAGATCTACTAGCCACGTAAAGCGTTTACCGTACCTTTTTTCTATTTTTTTTCAATCCCTCACAATTCAGCTTTACTGCAGCTTCACTGCAGCTTCACTGCAGCTTCACTTCAGCTTCACTGCAGCTTCGCATTTGTATGCCTTAACCCCTGACGGTAAGATGGATACATAAAATGTTTACATCTGTCGTAATTCACAGCAATAAAATGTTTACATCTGTCGTAATTCACAGCAATAAAATGTTTACAGCTGTCGTAATTCACAGCAATAAAATGTTTACAGCTGTCGTAATTC
Source organism: Megaustenia siamemsis (assembly GCA_032433765.1). NCBI lineage: Eukaryota > Metazoa > Mollusca > Gastropoda > Stylommatophora > Ariophantidae > Megaustenia > Megaustenia siamemsis. Next base: position 57,239,078 of record JAVIAB010000091.1, read on the forward strand.
ACAGCAATAAATTGTTTACATCTGTCGTAATTCACAGCAATAAATTGTTTACATCTGTCGTAATTCACAGCAATAAAATGTTTACAGCTGTTATACTTCACATTATAAAATGTTTACAGCTGTTATACTTCACATCATACAATATTTACGGCTACTATACTTCATATTATACAATATTTACAGCTGTAATACTTCACATTATACAATATTTACAGCTGTAATACTTCCCATTATACAATATTTACATCTGTTATATTTCACATTATACAATATTTACAGCTGTTATACTTCACAACATTATTGAGGACAATTAGTCCACATTATTTTCGTGGCGCTACTCTGGGTTTGTAGAATCGATGTCTCTTCTTCTGGGATATCGGTAATAAACTGGAGGTTCGATGTGCACTCGCGCACGTTAAAGAACTACTGGCAGCTAAAATGGAACAGTGTAGGCCTCTAAATGTTGGCCTTGACCTCTTTAAGTTGTCAGCAAACTATGACCCACACTGTGGAAACCAGACTGTGCTACAGAGTTCGTGCACGTTGGCCGAGATTCTCCTAGGATTTTCTCGAGATTTTCGAACAGGGAATATTGAAGCATCTATGTGTTTGTCCGGTGTGCAATGACGATGGTCCTGATACATTTATTCTTCTTCTTCCTCTTCTACTTTCCTCATTTATCTATCAACGACAAGGAGATATTGAAGCATCTATGTGTTTGTCCGGTGTGCAATGACGATGGTCAAAATACATTTCTTCTACTTCTTCTTCTTCTTCTTTCCTCATTTATCTATCAACGACGAGGGGAGATATAATATGCGGTCTTTTGTGTGCTGAGATTTAAGGATGTCTGCAGGGCTTCCTTTTTTTTGGGGGGTGGGGTTCTCTATCAGTGAAAGAAACTGGGAAAATCTGGCTGCAGATCGTAGCTCATGGAGTACAAAAATAAAGAGTGGCACAGCAACATTTGAGGTAGTGGTTATTTCATATTCAGAAGAAAGAAGACGAGGCCAAACACCATAAATACATCTTGTTCAGTCTGCGGACGGATCTGTCTGTCCAATACTGGGAGATTCAACCACAAGAGAAGTTCTTCAGCAAAGCAACATTCAACATAAGACAATAATATTTTGACCAAACTACTGACTTATCATTGGAGCCGCGATAACTCAGTGGTTAGTAACAGGACTAAAAGTACGAGAGGTCATGTTCGATACTGACCAACGGCTTCCGGGTTCACCCAGCCTTAATTTGGTACCAGATTTTTTTTCTGGGAAAGTAACACTGGCGTAATACCGACCACATTTATCTCAAAAATCATGTGTTGAAGGTCTGTAAAAATTATGGTTACTAACACTATATATACCACCTATACGCCACTTGGCGTGACGGGGCTCTTTATTTACTTAATTACTTATCATGGTATTACGCAGCAGGCCCGGTACTTACTTATCATGATTGCTTGCTAACAACCATCTGTCAAGACGTCAAGGGACACATATAGGCCGCCACAGAGCAACAGTTTAAATTAAGAAAAACTATAATAAATCTGAAAGCTGAGGTATTGGGTTGAAACCCTGAGACACGAATTATTGTTTGAAGATTTGGATATAGCAGTTACATACACAGGCAATACAAATCAACTTATCAAACACTTTCAATAACACGTCAGACCTGATCAATGTCCGAAGGAGTACAGCAACATGTAAAGCAGAGCATGCATTCTTTCGAGATTCATAGGAAAAACTCGTGTCGTGATGTTTATTATTTTAATCAGTAATTAAATCTGCTTGCAATTATGGCGGCTTTCGCAGAAAATACTTTGTAAAGTGTCTCTGAACTTTTTGTTTGTCGCAATAAAGATCAAGAAGTTCGCAGACGAGTTGACGCAGAAGAAGAACTTATAGATGTGATAAACAAATATTCCAATAGACCGGAAGTTCGGTTTTTCCTCGTAGACAGGAAGGATCATAAAACCTGGAATAATGGCTGGTAAACCAATAGGAGCACAAGCGACGGTGTAAAAGATGCATAAACACAGCAACATTTTGGTGGTACGCGAAGATCCGCTGTCAATTTTTCTTCCATTATTTCCGGAACAGTCGTTGGTCATTTTCTGTCGTTTCCTGTTTACGACCTTCACCTTGATACCAATAGCAATTGATCCACATCCGACAAAAATAACAAGAAGGAAAAAACAATTTGCCAATGTTTCCATCACTTTAGTAAATTTATAATGAGACCAATATACGTCTGTCTTAGCCAAGAGTCCAACGGAAACGTTGCGGAACGGGTCGAATGTGTAGTCAAACTTAAACCAAGTTCGGATATAAATCTGCGCGACAGTTGAAAATATAAATGGAATGAATACAGCTAGAATTGTCCTCTTTGGAGTTACCAGAGAAGCAAATTTCAGGGGTAGGTAAATAGCGATGAGTCTTTCTACAGTAATTAGAGCTGGTATTGTAACTGATGTTGGACCTGTGATCCAGTTTAGACTGTCAAAGAGCTGGTACAAGTAGTGTAGAATACGAGCTGTTGGTTCTGGGTATGCAAATCCACCTTCTCCCCATTCATACATGGGTTTTGGAGGTCCGTTAATGCCAATCATGAACAGAATGTCTGAGAGAGCCAAACAGAACAGCAAAATGTTGGAGCTTCTATTGAATCCATGCTTTCTAAGAATGATGAGACTTAAGGTATTCCCGATGATTCCCAAAATAGAAATAGTGGGTGTGACTATAAAAACCAGGGTCCAATGAATCAAGTCTGTTACAGCGTCAGGGAGTACATTATTGTTATCGTATTTGATCATGTTGGCGCTGATAAAAGATGTAAATCCTTTAAACAAACTGAAATTTTACAAATTTCTTTGCCATTAATTCTAATTTTTTAATGAAAAACAATTTAAGTTGATTACTGTTATTTGAATTACCGCTTTAATGTCCGTTGCTTTCTCGATCATGATGATGCAAATATGTCTGAAATGTTATAACTTATACCTCAGCCATCAATAAAATAACAATTTTCTACTTCTATAAACAAAGCTGTTCACATGAATTTCATCCAATAAACGTGGCTGAAATAAATCTCTAACAACCAGATATTTAAACTGAACGTTAATTTTGTTTTCATTGGACACTCACAAAACAGCATTTGCATTGAGCCGTCTGATTGGATAGACAAATTATTCACTTTCTCGTAAATACAGTTTCTATGAGTTTCGCTGGAAATATCCTGTAATCTCAATTAATCAGTTCTGTACGACTGAAAAGAAAATATTGCATGAAACAATGATGACAATAATATGAAAATTGCTATTTTAATACTGCAATGACATGATATAACAGTAAGAGAAGAAAGTTACGAGAAACATCAACATACACACACATTGGCAGATGCAGGGGGAACCAGGAATGTTAAAACATAAGAATGAAGATATTGTAAAAAACAATCGACATGTTATATCATCAGGTGACAGATATAAGCTGACTCACTGACCGATTGATTCAAGGAATGAATGATTGAACTCATTAAAACGGAGATGTATGGAAATACATGCCTTTGATTTTTATAGAATTCTTAGGAGAGTTAAGTAGTACACATGTATGTTGTTCGTTATGTACAGAGTTACGGGCCTTCACGACTCAGGTCTGGGGGAGAACTGTCAAGTGAAATAACAATACGTTTGTATTGACATGTGTAGTTTGATGATGGAAGTCTTGGCAGTAGCTAAGGCAATAACTTAACTTACAAATGTCTAATCCTCACACGGTCATAACACAGTGCAGACTCCCACTCGGATCATTCACTAGTCTGCTGCAAAATCAAGCTACTACCCAGGAGGTTCCAATACGCCAAGCAGGTAAAGAAGAGACCTCGCATAGACACTAGCAAGCTAACACATAGACACTAGCATGCTAACACATTCTGGATTGGTCGAACAGTTCAACAAGACCCTCAAGGAGTTGCTAAGCACCCATGAACACGACAATAGCGTTGTGGAAAAATTGGAACATCTCCACAACGTCATCTACAACAACGCGGTTAGCATCTCTGGAAAATTGACATTAAGTCTCACGATTGGTTTGAAGCCAATTCTCATGTTATGACACCCGTAATCGAAGCTAAACGTGCAGCCTTCATAGATTACACGCCTGCACCTAATGCGAATACTCTACAGGCTCTTCAAATATCCAGAAACAAAGTCCAGTAGAGAGCTCGACGCTGCGCAAATGAGTATTGGCTCCAGCTTAGCGACATCATCCAGACTGCATCTCAAACTGGAAACCTAAAAGTAATTTATGATGGCATAAAGAAAGCCCTTGGACCAACAAAATACACTATTGCCCCACTAAAGTCATCCACTGGGGAGAAAATAACAGATAGAGGCAAATAATTTGGTAAGATGGGTGGAACATTATTCTTCACTTTATTCGATAGAAAACACTGTTGCATCAAACGCCCTTGACGCCATCCAATGTCTCCCACCTATGGAAGAGTTAGACTTTGAACCAACTGTAGAAGAACTTAGCAAGGCCATAGATAGCTTGGCTCCCAATGTCTCCCTTCTATGGAAGAGTTAGTCTTTGAACCAACTGTAGAAGAACTTAGCAAGGCCATAGATAGCTTGGCTCCTAATTTCTCCCACCTATGGAAGAGTTAGACTTTGAACCAACTGTAGAAAAACTTAGAAAGCCATAGATAGCTTGGCTCCTAATTTCTCCCACCTATGGAAGAGTTAGACTTTGAACCAACTGTAGAAAAACTTAGAAAGCCATAGATAGCTTGGCTCCTAATTTCTCCCACCTATGGAAGAGTTAGACTTTGAACCAACTGTAGAAAAACCTAGAAAGCCATAGATAGCTTGGCTCCTAATTTCTCCCACCTATGGAAGAGTTAGTCTTTGAACCAACTGTAGAAGAACTTAGAAAGCCATAGATAGCTTGGCTCCCAATGTCTCCCACCTATGGAAGAGTTAGTCTTTGAACCAACTGTAGAAGAACTTAGAAAGCCATAGATGGCTTGGCTCCCAATGTCTCCCACCTATGGAAGAGTTAGACTTTGAACCAACTGTAGAAGAACTTAGAAAGCCATAGATAGCTTGGCTCCCAATGTCTCCCACCTATGGAAGAGTTAGTCTTTGAACCAACTGTAGAAGAACTTAGAAAGCCATAGATAGCTTGGCCTCCGGCAAGGCGCCAGAACAAGATGGGATCCGATCTGATCAAATTCTGCAAAAGTGTTCTGTTACATCCCCTGCTTGAAGTACTACATCAACGCTGGAAAGAGAAAGCCAATCCTCAAAATATGAGAGAACTCTGTGATTGTAACTCTCTACAAAAATAAAGGAGATAGAAGCGACTGCAACAACTACAGAGGCATCTCATTACTCAGCATCATCGGCAGAACCTTTGTCAGGGTCATCTTATGAAGGCTACAGAATCTGGCAGAAAACACACGCACACACACATATATATATATATATATATATATATATATATATATATATATATATATATATATATATCCTGAATCGCAATGCGACTTTAGATCCGGAAGATCAACTACATATATGATTTACTCTTTACGTCTACTCCAAGAAAAATCTAAAGAGCAGAAAAAAACCTCTCTTCATCGCCTTTATTGACCTTACATAGACCTTTGACCTAGTCAGCGGGGACGGTTTCATGAAAACACTGTCTAAAATAGGCTGCCCACATACTATACTGACGCTAGTCAAATCGTTTCATGAAGATATGAAGAGCACCATTCAATACGACGACAGCACATCACAACCCTTCACCATAAGCAGTGATGTCAAGCAGGGATGCATTCTTGCTCCGACCCTATTTGGAATCTTCTTCGCTGTCATATTAAAACATACATTATCAAATACCAACGAATGAGTTTATCTTTATACTAGATCTGATGGTCGGTTCTCAATCTCGCAAGACTAAAAGGCAAAGTCTAAAATCAGACGTATCTCTATTAGAGATCTGTTATCTGCTGACGACGATGCACTTGTCACGCTAAGTCAAGAAGGACTGCAGACTGCGATTCATTGTTTTTCGCGTGCCTGCAGAGACTTTAGTCTAACAATAAGTTTGCAGAAAAGTAATATACTCGGTCGGGACGTCGAAGCAACACCTGTCATCTTTATCGACAAATACAAACTTGTTGTAGTGCAGCTATATAGCTACCTGGGGTCCACCATCAACGACAAACTATCTTCAGATAATGACACCCACACTGGTAAAGCTGGTACCACCTTCGTTCGTCTTTCTAGGCGTGTCTGGCAAAACAACAAACACACAATTAAAAAAAGGCCGCAGTTTACAATGCGTGCCTCATTAGTATCCTCCTGTATGGCAGCGAATCATGGACAATTTATATAAAGCAGGAGAGAAGACTAAACGCATTCCATATGCGATGTCTGCGCCGAATTCTTGGTATCACCTGGAAGGATAAAGTAACAAACGTGGAGGTCATGACTTGCACTGACCTACCAAACATCTACACGCTGATCAAACAGCAGGGGAAGACATCGTTGGAGACTGTAATCTTTGGAAACACACTCTAAAGCTCCAACTCAAACAAAAAGCAGGCAGATTCAAAAAAAAGAGAATAGACGGCCGCTAGAAACGAAAAGATGGCCATTTTTAGGGGCACTGAAAAATCCATAGTCAACTATAATTAACGGAGTCTACTAATACTACTACTACTACTACTACTACTACTACTACTACTACTACTACCACTACTACTACTACTATTATTACTACAACTACTATATTACAGCTACTAATGCTACTACTAATAGCTTGCTACTTATATATATATATATATTTGCTGATTTATAATGATTATGTACACATTTATATGAATAGTTGAATCTACATCCAGACCGATCTATGCCTTCCATTGCTTCGATTGGCACAAGCATTGATATCTTAGTGTGATGCCGCAGGTTACATCTCCTTGAGTGGAGCTCATATATTTTCAACATTTAGAAACATTTTTTCTGTCAGAAATAATGAGCCAAATAATCTGAAATTATACTTGTTTACACGCTTTCACACGCGACGAGTTTCACTAATTTTCCAAATTTGCCAACAATTGTCAGGAAAAAATATTTACGTGAAATTAAACTGTCAAATATTCTGAGATCACAGGCATATGATAATCATGAAATATAATTAAGATAATAGTAACTAGGTGTAGCCTCATTTTGGGAAAGTTTAACTGTGTTAAATTATATAATTGAAATTAATAATTTGTAAATGATTTCTAAAGAGTCTTGCCAAGCTTGATGCTACTGGGTGTCCATTCTATCGGCCATTATTTAAGAAACGCATTTGCGGTTGATATTTTAAAACTACCAATGTTACTGTGATTTATTGTGTAAACCTCTTGGTTACCTTAAGTCTTAACAAAACTCAGTACAGCCAAAAGTCCTATAGCAAAAATAGATACACGAGACGCAATACAAACGAGAGTTGACTACATAAAGAGTATAACAGTACAGAACGTCGTTAACATTATATTAATTATGTTTTCATGTTTAAATAAATAATTGATCCAGCCTTATAATGCTTGTTAATTACAAGACTACAGTGGCGTTGCGCAAACACATTGACATGGCGATCCGGCAAGCGAGGGTTCAAACATTGCCTGGAGCTCTCCACCCGGCTCAGCTGATAAAGGTATGGCTGCTTGAGCTGGCTCTATCCGCTGATGGACTAACACGATGCACTCCCTTGCCACAATCAACTCTTTGTTCTCATAATTTTGAAAGAACTTTTAACATCAACCCGATACTAACAGGCCTGTAGTTTTGCTGTCCTTCACCTCAATGTCAAGACTTTTTCTGTACTTAAGAAAAAAACAATTGATAATAAACATGTTATTTGGTCTCTTCAATAATGAGTCTTCTTTAAATGCTCACTAGAATACTGTTCAACTTGTGTGTGTACAATAATGAGTTTTCTTTTAATGCTCAGTAGAATACTGTTCAACTTTTGTGTGTACAATAATGAGTCTTCTTTAAATGCTCACTAGAATACTGTTCAACTTGTGTGTGTACAATAATGAGTCTTCTTTTAATGCTCAGTAGAATACTGTTCAACTTGTGTGTGTACAATAATGAGTCTTCTTTTAATGCTCAGTAGAATACTGTTCAACTTGTGTGTGTACAATAATGAGTCTTCTTTTAATGCTCAGTAGAATACTGTTCAACTTGTGTGTGTAAAATATGTCCGTGAGAGCTGGAAGTCTGCTCACATTCTAAGAAAAGCGACTAATTGCTTTCTAAAAGCCGTCATATACGTTTAAACATGCACTGGACAGATTGTGCACAAAGTGAAACTATAAAGGAAAAAAACAAAAAAAGAATAGGTAACAAGCTATTAAACATGGAGAAGACGCTGGGAGTACAGCGGTCATGTGCTCAGAATGGACAAAAGAAGACTTCACACTGTGTAAAGACAACAAGAGAGACCAAAATAAAGTTTACGTAAAACAATTAATAGCTAGTTATCCACTACGCAGGGAGTCACGATAGCTCAGTGGTTAGTGAACTGGACTACAAAGGACAAGTCGACGGCTTCCGGGTTCACCCAGGCTTAAAAGTGTACCGGAATTTTTCTGGAAAAGTAAAGCAGCGTGAGCGTACTACCGAGCACAATACCCCAAAATCATGTGTCGACGGTCTATAAAAGTTATGGTCACTTATACTATAATGGAAAAATTGAGGGACGAAGAGATAGAGGGAAGTAAAGAGAAAAAATACCAGCTTAAAAGAATGGCTTGGCAGAAGGTCAACAACAGAAATGATAAATAACTGTGGAGATCGAAAGTTGTGGAGAGACATGATCACCTACGCCAGCAGGACCGGTACTTGATGATGATGAATACTATGTTACCTATACGCCACTTGGCGTGACGGGGCTCTTTACTTTTGTTTTTTCTTAACCACTACGTAATTAGCCGCGATAGCTCAGTGGTTAGTGAACTGGACTACCACGGACAAGGGGTAGGGTTCGATCCCAACCGACGGCTTCCGGGTTCACCCAGCCTTAAATGGGTACCGGATTTTTTTCTGGGAAAGTAAAGCAGCACGGACGTAATACTGACCACATTACCCCAAAAATCATGTGCTGAAGGTCTGTAAAATATAGGGTCACTAACACCATATTTCCCTATACGCCACTTGGCGTGACGGGGGTACTTTACTTTTTTTTTTTTTTACTACGTAATTAAAGAGCACAACAAAACATACAAATGTATAGTAATTCGTGGAGAGTTCTGATTTCTACCATCTTATGTTTTCTTGCCGAGAATAAACAGCAAGAGAAAACGAACAATTTCTTTATTGCAGAGTGCGTGGTGTTGTGTTCTCTTACTCTATTCAACTCTACTGCTGCTCTTTTTTCTTAGCCACACTGTTGTCAGATTTATTGTATTGTGTGTCACAGCTTATTATTATGTTCATCCAACATATGCACGTATATATTCGGGACTGCTTCCCTAGACTGACTATCCGTGATACCCCCGTCAATACGGCAGTTGTATGTTGCCCAGCTGTCTCTTCTAAAATAGCGGTTACACCAGACTCAAGAGTTTCTTCTGCCTTGATCTATGTGTTATGTATAATGAGTTATGTGTTATGAGTTATGTGTTATGAGTTATGTTTTATGTGTTATGAGTTATGTGTTATGAGTTATGTGTTATGTGTTATGTGTTATGTGTTATGTGTTATGAGTTATGTGTTATGTGTTATGTGTTATGAGTTATGTGTTATGTGTTATGAGTTAATTGCGCGTCATCATCATTGCACTCTGAACAAGTCCATAGCCGCTCAGATCCCCTCCTCAGCATGTCTCACAGTGTCCAGCGACTAACGACTCCAGTTCTATGTTGGTTGATATGTCTTCTTACACGTCCACTAAGTTTCTCATTTCTGGCTGTGCCCATCTTAACTCCCATCTCTTTCATACGAAGGAGTGAAGTAGACTCATGGTTGTCGAAATCCTGTGCCCTTTCCACATCTCGGAGGGCATTGATGATGACACCTTGATCCATTGGTTGACCGTCTTCAACAACAGCGCAGCTAGCCAACCTGTTCGCTCTTTCATTTTCCCGTACTCCCGTATGTTCAGAGACAAAGACAAAGGTGATCTTACGTATTTTTGACTTCTGCAATGACTCAAACCCTGATCTGTATCAGGTGTTTCCTCGATCAGGTTGATTATAGTCAAGATCCAGCTATAGGATTTACTTGTTGGATGAGTTTTGTCGGGTCCTATTTAAGCGCAGAGTTAATGTTCTTGCTGTTTATCGAAGTAGAAGGAAACTTGATAAGGCTAGTTCTTTGCAACGGTCTGTGCACGACGGGAGTATACCGAGAAAAAAATAAGTTAAATGGAGGCTGACTTTGACAGCTTATATTGCGAGATGAATTTGTTATTTTCTTTACCCTTTTCATATACTTGGCTCCTTCTTCAAATGATTTTTATTTCTGTTCATCCTAAGGCAGGGGAAGGCAAAGTGATGCTCTAGTGATCTACAATGTCAGACATGGTTAAGAAGAGCAAAACTAATCCATCAGCTACCAACATGGTCCCTGTAACAGATCGCGTACCACCTTCATGTCCAGCAAGACAACCACCCGAGTGCACAACATGGTCCCTGTAACAGATCGCGTACCACCTTCATGTCCAGCAAGACAACCACCCGAGTGCAGCACAATGATCACAAGAATGGGATAGTCAGAGCAGTGTGTTTCTAGCCACAAGTTGGAAAACACATTCAGTTAGTTGTGTGTGCATCCAATTTATAAATGAGAGTATTTTATATAAAATATTGAAGACAGTTCATTTAATGATGCTGCTTTAACATGAGATGACGCTGTTTTAAGGCAGAAGATGCCCCACAAAGTCTTTCAAAGCAGCTAATGCAGCAATTTCTTTGAAATAAAAAAGACAAATCACTGATGCGTTCTCTTATCTATCTCCGGGTTATTTACTACTCCAGTTAAATCCTCCGTTATTCATATGTGTTTCTACTCGTTAATTTAAAATGCAAAAAGCACAAGACTATATATATAGTCTCAGTCTCTATGACACCGTGTACATTGTCAGAATTTTTGTTCTTTATCAAGATTTCATGTTAGAAATTGTTTCATTTCAAGTACCTTCAAATGTTTTGAACCTTCAGTCATCGGTGAAACATATTATTTACCCCTGTATTGCATTAAAAATATACTTCAGTGTATATGTACCGTCAACATATACATATTATTACTTCCACTCACATACTGTTCGTCCACCACATATGATGAAGATTGCTAACTTCACACAGATGTTAGTTTAGTCTCTATGTAACGTAACTGTAAAGTAAAGCCCGATAAGGTTGCGAAATAAACCAATGACATTATGGACTTGTCGTTAGTAGTAGGGGTCTGTTTCATAATCCATCATAGCCTGCCTTGGAATTCTATTTGACTGGGTGTCCCCCACAAGCTGGACCGAGCTGTGCAACCATTACATCCTCATTGTTGATGCTCTAATTGAATTCTCAAATAATTTGAAGTCTCCTGGAACGGTTTCTGCACAAATGACGGGGTTCCGCTATATATAGAACATACAAGTAATATCACAGCATCACTAGTACGGACATTACCAGATAACTGCAGTATCTATAAAATTACCATCGAGATTAACGACCATGGGCTTTTACCATGACTCTATCATTAAGTACATATAGTATCTTCACTATTGCAACCATATGCTCGTCTAACACTACCAAGTACTAACTAAGCAGCATAACTCATGCCCCATGTCTTTGATCGATATTCTGTACAACCCTTGTGTAATAGATCTATGAGTAACGCTTGTCTGATTACATTTAACTACACGCCAATGATTCTCCAAAGTGGTAGAATACTTCCCATAAGGGACAGGATTTAATTATCCAAGACACGACAGACAGACGAGGGAGATGATGATTGCGGTGAGAAGAATCATTGATTTCTAATATTGAACCAGATATCCAGACACTATTATTGTCTTGTTCTGAGTGTTGGTCTCCCCTGGATGATCACGTGAGCGTTGTCGATGAATAAAATGAACAGTTATTGGACTGGACAAAGAGTGGGAAGTGAAGAGAATGGGTCTGTGGACAAAGAGTGGGAAGTGAAGAGAATGGGTTTGTGGACAAAGTATGGGAAGTGAAGAGAATGGGTTTGTGGACAAAGTATGGGAAGTGAAGAGAATGGGTTTGTGGACAAAGAGTGGGAAGTGAAGAGAATGGGTCTGTGGACAAAGAGTGGGAAGTGAAGAGAATGGGTTTGTGGACAAAGTATGGGAAGTGAAGAGAATGGGTTTGTGGACAAAGAGTGGGAAGTGAAGAGAATGGGTCTGTGGACAAAGAGTGGGAAGTGAAGAGAATGGGTTTGTGGACAAAGTATGGGAAGTGAAGAGAATGGGTTTGTGGACAAAGTATGGGAAGTGAAGAGAATGGGTTTGTGGACAAAGTATGGGAAGTGAAGAGAATGGGTCTGTGGACAAAGAGTGGGAAGTGAAGAGAATGGGTTTGTGGACAAAGTATGGGAAGTGAAGAGAATGGGTTTGTGGACAAAGTATGGGAAGTGAAGAGAATGGGTCTGTGGACAAAGAGTGGGAAGTGAAGAGAATGGGTTTGTGGACAAAGTATGGGAAGTGAAGAGAATGGGTTTGTGGACAAAGAGTGGGAAGTGAAGAGAATGGGTATGTGGACAAAGAGTGGGAAGTGAAGAGAATGGGTTTGTGGACAAAGTATGGGAAGTGAAGAGAATGGGTTTGTGGACAAAGTATGGGAAGTGAAGAGAATGGGTTTGTGGACAAAGTGTGGGAAGTGAAAAAAATGGGTCTGTGGACAAAGTGTGGGAAGTGAAGAGAATGGGTTTGTGGACAAAGTGTGGGAAGTGAACAGAATGGGTCTGTGGACAAAGTGTGGGAAGTGAAGAGAACGGGTCTGTGGACAAAGTGTGGGAAGTGAAGAGAACGGGTCTGTAGACAAAGTGTGGGAAGTGAAGAGAACGGGTCTGTGGACAAAGTGTGGGAAGTGAAGAGAACGGGTTTGTGTAAAAAGTGTGGGAAGTGAAGAGAACGGGTCTGTGGACAAAGTGTGGGAAGTGAAGAGAACGGGTTTGTGGATAAAATGTGGGAAGTGAAGAGAATGGGTCTGTGGACAAAGTGTGGGAAGTGAAGAGAACGGGTCTGTGGACAAAGTGTGGGAAGTGAAGAGAACGGGTTTGTGGATAAAACGTGGGAAGTGAAGAGAATGGGTCTGTGGACAAAGTGTGGGAAGTGAAGAGAACGGGTTTGTGGATAAAATGTGGGAAGTGAAGAGAACGGGCCTGTGGACAAGGTGTGGGAAGTGAAGACAACGGGTTTGTGGATAAAATGTGGGAAGTGAAGAGAATGGGTCTGTGAACAAAGTGTGGGAAGTGAAGAGAACGGGTCTGTGGACAAAATGTGGGAAGTGAAGAGAACGGGCTTGTGGACAAGGTGTGGGAAGTGAAGACAACGGGTCTGTGGACAAAGTGTGGGAAGTGAAGAGAACGAATATGTGGACAAAGTGTGGGATGTAAAGAGAAGGATTTGTGGACCCTACGGGAAGAAAAAGGATGAACTAAAAAATAAGAGCGGTCGATGAAACTTCAAAACTGATGTAACAATTAGAATGGATAAGGAAAGCGTTAGACCAGCAGACAAGTAACAATTAGAATGGATAATGAAAGTGTTAGACCAACAGACAAGTAACAAGTAGAATGGGTAATGAAAGTGTTAGACCAACAGACAAGTAACAAGTAGAATGGGTAATGAAAGTGTTAGACCAACAGACAAGTAACAAGTAGAATGGGTAATGAAAGTGTTAGACCAACAGAATTGTGAGATTGATTGTATGAATAGCAAAGGAATGGGATGATTAAAAAATGATTGCTAGATTTGAAATAAAACAACCTGACATGAAAAATGCCTGGTAAACTTGAGATATGACTGCCAGGTCTAAAATATGACGATATCAAGATGTCTCTTTCTTTCTTCTTTCTTCACTTTCTTCTTTCTTCACTTCCTCTTGTTCACGGTGTCGAGGGAAACAAAGTTCTGGTTCCTGCCCTTTTGACGGCTCCATTCATTGTCAATTGATGATGTTGTAACGTTTCTTTATTGTTGACTGTGCATCTTACTCAGGGTACTCTGCCACTTGCTAATCTCACTTCTCATCTTTTAATATACACTTTGTATGTTAAAGAATCATATGGAATTATTGCTTGGTAAGCAAACCAGTTTATTTGATGTGTCTGTATGTATCTTAGGATTGTCTCAATGCCAATTTCTTGTACAATATCATTTCTTATAATATCTTTTCTTTCTGATTACTCCAAGCGCTTTTCTCAGACATAGTATCTCTGTGGTTACAAGCTTGTTTTGTACTTAGAGGTAAGTGACCATGATTGGCAGTGGTAGCACAATGCTTGGATGATTATACTTTGTATTATATGTTTTTTTTATTAAATTTGCATGACAAGCAAAAAATTGGATTAGACATGAATATCAAAAAGACTAAAATTATGATCGTAAACAAAGAAACACTCAAAACCTACAAGTGGATATCGAAATTGAAGGAACCTGGAGACAGTTAAGAACTACAACTACATTGGTCTTGCTATAACCAGTGATGGAAAATGTACAACTGAAATAAACGAAAAAATAGGAATGGCAAAAATTAATTTTAATGTCATGAAGAACATACAAACATCAAAATAAATAATACCAGGGCTAAAACTAAGAATAGCAAAATATTATATTTTCTCAACATTTCTGCATGGTGCAGAAACATGGACATTAGACAAGAAAACAGAACAGAGAATTTAAGCCATTGGAAATCTGGATATATAGAAGAATAGGAAGAATTAGATGGAAAGAAAAGAAAACAAACGAAGAAGTCTTAAAACAAACTAAAAATGAAAAGAGAACTACTAAATACAATTCAAACAAGACAAATATGATTTTTCGGCCATGTTAAAAGACACAACAGCCTACTAAAAGTAATCTTGGAGGGGAAAATACAGGGTAAAGGAGGCAGAAGCTGACCAAGACTAACATGGACGAGTAACATCAAAAGATGGACAAGTCAGCCTACGACAACCTGCACCATCCAAGCAAGAGACAAAGCAGAATGGCGCTCCATGGTAGCCAACCTTGCGAAGATGGCACTCCATGATGATGAATATGTTTTTTGTTGGTGATAGGTATTTTGTTACATTTTTTATTACTTTGTGTTTGAAGTAAAATGGAGAGGTGTCCCAATATTTGGTTTTCCTGTTTGAACCGTGTATTTATTTCTTTGTCGATTTTACCATCTTCAGAAAATGTTGTTCCCAGGTATTTAAAGTTTGTTTCTTGTTTTATAACTTGATGTTCTGTAGCTATGTTTTATAACTTGATTTTCTATAGCTATGTTTTATAACTTGATGTTCTGTAGCTATGTTTTATAACTTAATGTTCTATAGCTATGTTTTATAACTTAATGTTCTATAACTATGTTTTATAACTTAATGTTCTATAGCTATGTTTTATAACTTAATGTTCTATAGCTATGTTTTATAACTTTATGTTCTATAGCTATGTTTTATTACTTAATGTTCTATAGCTATGTTTTATAACTTAATGTTCTATAGCTATGTTTTATAACTGAATGTTCTATAGCTATGTTTAGTGTTTTCTTGTGTCTTCCTATTGATATAGCTGTTTTTTTTTCAACACTTATTTTCATGTTGTTCATTTTACATTCGTTATTCAAGAACAGTATATATCGTTGAAGTTCTGTATCTTCGAAAGCATTAAGGGCCTGGCCATCAGCAAACAATAGTTCATTGATATCTTCACACTGAGATTTGGCATTCTCGCATATTTCATGAATGTAAGAGTAAACAAGAGTGGTGACAACACGCTGTCTTGTCTTACTCCATATGTAAAACAAGGCTGCGAGTTGTCACCACTTTTGTTTATAAGAACATAAATATGAATGATATTTATCAAATTACGCAAGTGCTGTTTTTTTCTTGCTAACTATTAACATCTTTATAAACATTTTAAAAAGTTAATATATTTTTATATCTGTCAAATAAAGGGCAGACAAGCGATTGAACTTTACACTTTTGGCGTCTTGGGATTAGTTCTTTATTGTGATCAGTATCAGCATTATCAATATCATCTTTTTACAACCGTTATAACTATCTTGATAATAATGACGATGGTAAAGATAGTGATGGAGATAAAGACAGTAATGATGAAGATGAAGACATTAATAATGACGATGGTAATTATTATCACCATCATGATAATTTAATCATTATTACTGTCTTCATCAACATCATTAATTTCTTCATCGTCATTATTAATGTCTTCATCTTCATCATTACTGTCTTTATCTCCATCATTACTGTCTTCATCTTCATCATTACTGTCTTCCACTTCATCATTAGTGTCTTCATCTTCATCATTACTGTCCTCATTTTCATCAGTACTGTCTTCATATTCATCATTACTGAATTCATTTTCATTATTACTGACCTCATCTTCATCATTACTGTCTTCCACTTCATCATTACTGTCTTTATCTTTATCATTACTGTCTTCATCTTCATCATTACTGTCTTCATCTTCATCATTACTGTTCTCATCACCATCATTAGTGTCTTCATCTTCATCACTACTGTCCTCATCTTCATCATTAATGTCCTCATCTTCATGATTCCTGTCTTCATCTTCATCATTACTGTCTTCATCTTCATCATTACTGTTCTCATCACCATCATTAGTGTCTTCATCTTCATCATTACTGTCCTCATTTTCATCAGTACTGTCTTCATATTCATCATTACTGTCTTCATTTTCATAATTACTGACCTCATCTTCATCACTACTGTCCTCATCTTCATCATTAATATCCTCATCTTCATGATTCCTGTCTTCATCTTCATCATTACTGTCTTCATCTTCATCATTACTGTTCTCATCACCATCATTAGTGTCTTCATCTTCATCACTACTGTCCTCATCTTCATCATTAATGTCCTCATCACCATCATTACTGTCTTCAGCTTCACCACTACTGTCCCCATCTTCATCATTACGGTATTCATCTTCATCCTTACTGTCATCATCATCATCATCATCATTACTGTCTTTATCTTCATCATTACTGTCTTCATATTCATCATTAATGTCCTCATCACCATCATTACTGTCTTCAGCTTCATTATTACTGTCCCCATCTTCATCATTACGGTATTCATCTTCATCATTAATGTCTTCATCTTCATCATTACTGTCCTCATCTTCATCATTAATGTCCTCATCTTTATCATTACCGTCTTCATCTTCATCATTACTGTCTTCATCTTCAGCATTACAGCCCTCATCTTCATCATTACTGTCTTCATCTTCAACATTACTGTCATCATCATCATCATCATTACTGTCTTCATCTTCATCATTACTATCCTCATATTCATCATTACTGTCCTCATCTTCATCATTACTGTCGTCATCTTCAACATTAATGTCTTCATTGTCACAATTAGTGTCTTCACCTTCACCCTTACTGTCATCATCTTCATCTTTACTGTCTCATCTTTATCATTACTGACCTCTTCTTCATCGTTACTGTCTTCATCTCCATCATTAATGTCTTCCACTGCATCATAACTCTCTTCATCAATACTGTCTTCAACTTCATCATTACTGACTTCATATTCATCATTACTGTCTTCATCTACATAATTACTGTCTTCAACTTCATCATTACTGACTTCATATTCATCATTACTGTCTTCATCTACATAATTACTGTCTTCAACTTCATCATTACAATCTTCATTTTCATAATTACTGTCTCTTTATCTTCATCATTACTGTCTTCAACTTCATCATTACTGTCTTCCACTTCATCATTACTGTCTTCATCTTCATCATTACTGTCTTCATCTTCATCATTACTGTCTTGATCTTCACATTTACTGTCTTCATCTTCATTATTACTG